>PVKZ01000764.1:445000-613367 GCA_004027375.1 Macroglossus sobrinus
ATTCTAAGGGGATTACTCTCTACCTGTCCATGTGACCCACCCACGCATCTGATTTCTCTCCAAACCACTAAGCAGAATTCAGAAAGAAGGGAAAGTGATTTCGGGATCCAAATGTAAGCCTCGGGCGCAACAAGGAGCATCCCTGCATGTCTAGGGACTGGGCCTTAATCAGACCCAAAACCCCGAGATCTGAGACCTCCATCTCTCAGCACAACAGAAGGCTTTTCATGTCTGTTACTGAAAATCTTAGGCCATACTTTCTAAACAAATTTATCCAAGACAGCTAGAGAGCCATTTCTAACTACGGTGACCTAAAAGGTTGAAACCATGGCTCTAACTGCTGTTTCTTTCTCTTAGATGCCTCAAAGGAGCAGAGATAAACTTGACTCTGACTTTCAGTCACTGACTTTGCAAGTTAGAAGCTTAAAATCTGGTGCGGGCTAAGTCGCTAATTCACCATTAACAGGCCCCCTCATCAGGCCTGTTTCCTCAACTGTAAAGTTATATGTTCTAGAGCTCCCATGGCATCCCCCTACTACCGACTTCCTCCTGGGGAGAAGCCACAGCGACAGATAGCATGAAGAAAACGGGTTAATTTATGGTTCTCTTAGGCAGATGTCCATTGCTAAGCATTTGTGGACCAAGTAAGCATCTGGAGGCTTTCTAATTTTCAGCTATTTTACCAAAACTTTGGAAGTCGGATGTCATCCTCATTGGAGGGTGCCCTCTCTGTCAGTCTTATCACCTGGTCGGTATTCTGGGGGAGGGCTGGGAGAGGGGCGCGAAGGTGACGCGGTCGACCCACCGCCTAAGGCGGGGAACTAGACGAAGACCTACCACCAGGTGGCAGTCTCAGTCCGTCCGAAAATCACCGCTCGGCCACAGCCTTCCACACCCGACTGACTACCCACAACCTTTTTTTTTTTTTTGTCTGTTGGAGGGAGGGAGTTGCCTTCATAGGCAAAGCTGGAAAACATTTAATATACTGGCTGTAAGTCCGTTCTTCCCGATGCTCACGCCTCTAACAACTATAACACAATATCTGAAGCTGAGTTCATGTATTATACTTTGATTTTTCCAGCCCAAAAGGCTGCATATATTGGGAAGGAAAAGAAAGAGTGCACTTGTCTTCAAAAAACAGAATGGCACTCAATAGTATTTAGAAGAGCTCCCTTCCAAACGTTGGTCGACCAGCAAAGAAAGTCTTGAATAAACTCCTGATCCTACGCAGGCTTATAGCGCTCCGCAAAGCCCGCGTGGGGGAGGGGAGACAAGTATCATCTTTTGGCTGCTTATCCCGGACTGGGAGGCAGAGAAGGTTAGGAGGAGCCGTCCTGGCTTCCAGTGGGGCGAAGAGAAACCAGCCAGCTTTGCCACAACACAGCACCCTCGCTCGTATCACTGCGGCGGCGTTCCCACTTGTTGCGCAGAACAGGAAACCGGCACGCGCCGCACTACTTTGACTTCTACAGGGCTCCAAACCCAGCTACAGACCAGCGTACCATTGCCCCTCGCCATCCCCAAACCTCCTTCTCCACTTCATACTCTCACATACACCACTATCACAGCCAGCATAACTACAGGATTTCCAGTTAATGAGGTTTTTTTTTTTTTACACCAAAATATTTATCTTTCTATCAATGTCAGACAAGCAGTAGAATTTAGGTGTCCGAGAACACAAGGCCAAAGGGAAGGGGGACTGGACTACCTCCGCCTAGAGAACATAAAGCCAACCTAGGCAACCCTCTTCTCTCCTTCTCTCTTCACCTACTCTTCTCTCTTTTTCTGCCCTTCACCCTCTCTCGCCCTCTCTCCCTTCTCCTCCCTCTCTTCCCTCTCTTTCTCCATCCCTCCCCTCGCTCGCGGGCGTGCACACGCACACCTAGACACACACTCATTGAAACTACTTTGCCTATTATGATACCATCCTAGCTGGAAAGCATTTTTTCCCTTCCCCATTGGAGAGAACAGCTACAAAGTCCGTTTTGAAAAAGTTAGTTTTATCTTCCCTTCCTAAAGGGGAAAAAAATTCCTCATAAGGTCATTTCACAATATTTCTTAAATATTTGACTTTTGCACATAGTTTCACCCACCGAGGGGTGGCGCTGCCGCACCGCCTCCTCCGAATCTCAAGTTTTTCACAACAAAGTGGGTTGTGTGTGAGTGGCTACCGAGCGGAGAGAGGGAAGGAAGGATTTTGACATCTAGTTTTGGCTACCATTTACTCAACCAATAACTGGAACTCTTTAAGGTTCAGCAAACAACAGCTTAATAGTATAGAGTTCCATCCTTGTTCACCAAACCTAGAATGAATTGGACTGTCTTTTTAAGAAAGCATAGGATAAAAACCCTTCAAAATCTAGCACAGAGGAAAAGGCCAATTGGAGAATTCCTGCTTCCTCTGGCTGCCATCTACCTCAAGATGCCCAGTTTTCATAAACAGTTTCTAGCCTTATTGTCACAATCAACAGATCCTTAAAATCATCTAATGTTTGGGCTTGTAGTTTTGGAAAGTCTTCCAAATAGTAGGATATTGGAAATTTCTATTTATAAATGAGGGAGGGGGATATTTCCAATCTACAGGTTTCTATTTTGGCCTGAGGACTCCATTGCAGTCATTTTAGCAAGAGAATGCCCATCTCCAGTGCTTTCTTTCCATTTCATCCTCCCCCAGAAACAAATATCTTTTCTCTTTTCTCAAGTATCTCTTTTTTAAAGTATATATTTTAAAGTGAGAATGTGATTTCACCTCGTTTCTTTGAGCTCATGTTTGCTACCTCCAGGAATAGCGTGTGGACTAGGGCCAGATGAACTTCAACTTGGGCTGCAGATTTACGAGGTTCTGTTTCAGTGCCAAAGACTCTTGGTAGTAAATAGTGAACAAAATAGATACCTGTCTCCTGACAGATCTTGCCGGTCCCCCTCTTTTTTTAAAAGTTATTTATTAAAACCACATACACCTTGCAAAGAAAAAGGGAAACTGGCAGTCTCTCTAGAGGAAGCCAGTGGCATCGCTCAGAGCCACAAACTGTATTTCTAAACAGCCCTTTCCCTGGTTCCCTCTCTTCTGCCCCACTTTTTTTTTTTTTTCCGGAGAGAAAAAAAAAAAATCATCAACTGACACTTTACTTAAAAAACAAAATAAAGCATTACAATATTTTCTCCTGGAAAATATAAACTGATTGGAAAAAAAATACATAAAAGATTAAATCATAGTCCTGGAGGAGTAGGGGATAACCAGCTCTCTGAGACAGAGACCCAGTAACAAGGGGTCATTTCCCCTGCTCAGCTGTCAGGACCCCCACCACCAATCTTAACCACTGAGAGAAGGAATACAACATAAAAGGGGTCCTTTTCATTTTTAAAAAACCTGTTTTGTTGTGTTCTTGTTTTCCATGGATGAGCTTTAAAACTCATGATTGCAACACTAGTTCCATTTTTCGCCAGAGTTCCAATAACACGGCATCATACAGACAACGCAATCCACAGTTCTTAAGACATTTACCACGGTCACTACATCCGGCAGCAGGGAGGCCCCTCACCCACGCTGCCCCAGAGCGCAGCCGATTTCTGAGGCTCCAACTCCCCACCGGTTCCCGCCCTGGGCCGTCGCCGCCGCCGCCGCTTTTCCCCATTCTTACTCCCTCGAGGAGAGCCACAGGTTGCAAATCCAACCAACCTCGCAATCCGTTTTTGCAAAATCACTCACAAAGATCTCCCTTTCGCGCTTGCAACCCTCGCCCCCCCCCCTTCCCACGCTGGGTCGCCCGGCCAGTGCCACAAAGTGTCCTTCTCTCTTCCCGGGTCTTGCACGTAGGAACGTGGGCTGGGGCTGTTCGTTTGTCCCCTCGCCTAGTGCAAGGACCTCGGGAATTTGAAGCTTGACGTTGGCTACTCTCAGCCCGCAATTGTCTTTTTACAAAGCTTGCACCATGGGAAAAATAAAATTTAAGAAAGGGGGACCAGCCATTGGGAGCTAACACCGAGTCACGCAGCGCCCAAAATACAAACACCGCGACCGCCAAGAAATCCCGCCGCCTTCTCGCTCAGCTGGGCTGTCCTGTGAAGATTCTCGGAGTCCCCGCACGCTTAATAGCACCGCAGGTGCAAACGCTCACCCCTTCCCCACCCACTCCGCAAATCCGTGTCCCGCCATCAGCTTCTCTCCCTAGGATGGGGAGAGAGCGCGCGCCAGGGTTCCCGATTCCCTCGACTTCAACCAAGAAAGAATAATTTAAAAAGTATTCAACATCCCCGCCCCCAGGCGAACTAAACCTCCCCAAAAACACAGGGGAAGAGGACACCAAAACACTCGCATCTCGTTAGGAAGATCATGGCTCTGAAAGGAAAGAGTAGAAACTCTATTTCATCTGGATTTATGGGTGGGGAGGGGGGGAGAAAAAGAAAAAAAAAACACCAAGGAGTTCGCTTGCATTTTTCCTCCCAAATCTCGGCTCAGAGGCAGGGAATCTAGAGGACCGAGGTCGGTGGAAGGGAGCCAGCGGGGCGAGCGAGCAGGCAGCCTCCCTCCTTGCTTCCCGGAGTTACCAAGAAGGACCGGAGAGGGGACGCAAGGAGAGGCGAGGGGAAGGTAGAGGGAGGGTGGGAAGGCGAGGCTGGAGCGAGGGAACAAGAAAGGCAGTTTGCAAGCTAGAAAAGAGAGAGAGAGAGAGAGAGAGAGAGAGAGAGAGAGAGAGAGAGGAAAAAAAAAAAAAAACACAGCCGCACGAATCCAGCGAGATCACAAGCCGTACGCAAGCAGGCAGCAGAAAGAGCGAGAGCGAGAGCGCAAGTGCGCGTCCTCTCCGCAGTCTAGGGCCAGACAGCCCCCAGACTTGCCCGAATCACCCCCCAAGCACTGTCTCGTCCTCTCTGCTTCGGCCGCCCCCTAAGTCCCCTCCTTCCTCTCCTCCACCTCCTTTTCAAAAACCAAAACAACAGAAGGGAGGGTGGCAATAGCCTCCCCAAACCGTCCGACTTACTCAAAGACAACAAGAATAAAATAATAAATACATAAAAATCTATATCCTAGAGTGGGAGAGACATGGGACTAATCTTCGGCATTTATTTTAACACCTGACAGCTAGAATAAGTAATATATACATTTATATCAATAGATACACATAGGAAACTTGGAGCCAAAGCATTTGGCAAGAGCGGAAAAAAAAAGAATTAAAAGGTAAAATTATGATCATGAGCAGCGGCGGCGGCAGCGGCACCAGCGGCAACAGCGGCGGCGGCGGCAGCAGCAGCAGCGGCGGCAGCAACAGCAATAATCACCTGGTGTCCGGCCTTTCCTAGAAACTTCTTGCATCACCACTTCTAAGAACCCCAGTTCTAAGAATCAACAGAGCTCAATTCTCGGAATTTGAGCTGCGGACTTTACCATTGCTATATGGCAGGGGAGGACCCGGTGTCAGTTCTCCAGGACTTTTGCCTTCTCTGGCCCATAAAAAGCCCTCAAAACTAAAATATTTTTTTACTTTCCGACATATTTCGAGGTTTTCACAGACCGTGAGTCTCAGATTTGGAGATTTCAGTTCGAGGCTCGAGGGGCCAGACGGTGGTCCTCCCTACCCGGACTCAGGACGATGGTACGACCTGCTCCGCCACCATCACGTGGGCTCCCCCTCTGTGACGTCGACATCTTCGCTGTAGCAAAGCTCGGGCCTCTGGAATTCTGAGAACTAATTTGCTATTCCGTGACATAAGAGGGGGAGTGCGCTTTGCTTCCCGGGGTCTGGGGCTAATTCTTCTGCTCTTACCCGTAAACTCGGCTCCTGGAACTAAACTACACAAAAGGGAGCGAGAGGTTCGAACCATTGGAAAAAGTCTGTTATATATAGTAGGTTTAGAGGCGAGTAAGAGAAAAAAAAAAAAAACAATACACACTACAGCTCTTTCCAGCTAGAATATTAGGCACCACGAGAAAAACATTTGCCAAGCAGTTTTCGGTGGGTTTGTTTGCTTTATTTTTATTTGGGACAGTTTTTTTTCTTGTTGATGTGGTGGCTTGGGATTTTTGGTTGTTGTATTTTGATGATTTTCGGATTTTGCTTATGATTTCTGCATTTTGCAAGTTTATGGTGTTACGTAAATCTTAAGATCCCGCATCGTTTGGATTTTGTTTTGTGCGTGTTTGTGTTTTTCCCTATCCTCTCAAGCGTTTTAAAGAAGATGTGCTATTTTAATACGGATGCTATTGAAAGAAGCTGAAATTTTTTGTTTTTATGTACCAATCCCAACCCCCACTTTTTTTGGGGGGGGGGAGGTGCAGTTTTCTCTTTCTCTTTGGACTTTTACTGAGCGGAGGCTCTCCTGCACTTGAGAGATGTGTTCAAAGGATTTGTTTTGGTTTGGTTTGTTTTTTTCCAGGACAGCAAGTGGTGGGTTTACTCTTTCTGTTATTGTAGACTCTTAGGAAATTTCTTGCTGCAAGAAATGTTTGTGTATTTGGGTATGTGTACGCATGTGTTCTACAAAATTCTGTGAGCCAAATACCTGTTTATGCTTTACTTTTTCCTAAAGTCTTGATCCCTCCTCCCCAACCCCTGTTCATTTCAAGGTCGTTGTAAAAAAAATCTCTGCTGTCTGTGATTTAAGCCATCAGCCGGAGGGAATGCTAAAGGCCTGCCGCGCCAGTATCACAGATACTGCGTGTATTTAGAACAGACTGTGCTACAACCACAACGCCTGCACGCAGTACAGTTTTCTTAGCTTTCAAGCTGAGTTGGGAGAAGGAGAAAGGGGAAATCTTTCTATCTTCCTTTCTTTTTAAAGGCAAATGCAGTGCAGAATCATTTCACTGTGGGCCTTGGTTTGTTTATTCAGAACTGCCAGTTTCCCTATTTAAATGTTGGTTGGGGTTTTTTCCCCTCCTACTCATCCCTGAATGAGGGAGACTCTTGTTTCTTTTATGTCTCTCTCTTAAAAGAAGGGTGTGAGGGGAAAATAATATTTCAGATTCCTCAAGAATTAACCCAAAATGTTTGGACCAGAAGCAGCTTTCAAAGGTCAGGCTGTTCTGAGCCTTGGCAATGAGAGTCCTTCAGGCGACTCATTAAATTACAGATGAGTTCTTAAAGGTTCCACGAAATTTCTGCACATGTAATTTCAAATAAAGAGATCTCCCGAAATAATCTACCTCTCAAATTGCAAATTTGGGTTTATAATGGAGAAGTGAGTAGAGCTATGAAAGATTGTTGGCTGTTTCCTGGGATATGTGTGATCTCTTTCCCAAAACAAGTCCATTAAAAGTTTATATTTATTGCTGAAAATGCTACCGTTGATGCAGTCTCCCCCGCCTTTTAAAAAGGCTCTATTGGGGGAGTTTAGAACCAGGAAAGGTCCAAAGCGATTATTTTCCGCAAGGGTTGGAGCTTAGGAAATGTGCATAAGTGCCTGTCTCCGTGAAATCTGAATATTTTAATACTTATTTACAGATGGATTACTGCAGTCTCTGCAGGAAAGCCTGTCTTGTGAATGATTTTTGAAAATATCTGTAGGCCTAATCCTGTCACTGTTGTCGAAATGTACATTTTACCCCCAAACACACTAGATATTGTCAAGTGCATATTCATTCAGCCAGAAGCTGACTATCTGCTTTTTTGTTTTCTCCTTCCCCCTCATTTTTCAAGAGTTTTAAATGAATCCCACTGGATTCAAAATGACACCGTGATTTTGTTGAAGTGATTTTCTTTGTGTGTATATGGGTGATTTTTTTTTCTCTGTTTCATGATCAATAAGAACTTTAGCGTTTCTCAGGTCTATCTATATGGTTTGAAATGTGAATTATATTGCTATGCTCTATTAGTGATCCTACAATGAGATTTTATGATTTTTGGTTACTTTACTTGTCAAAGTTACCATCCTGCCTCGCTGGTGGTCCCTCCTCCCACCCAGCCTTAAACACACACAGCTTGTCCCTCCTGCGTTTTCTTTGCCACTCCAATCTTATCCCCATGGGGGCGCTGCAGAGCAAAGGGAAATCTGCTCCCTCTGTTAGTAGACCCAACCAGAGTGGGGGCTGGGAAGGAATGCACCCTTCTTGTATCTCAGAGCTCTTTAATTCCCTGCAGGGAGCCTTTGCACAGAAAACCCACCAGGACTGGTTAATAGATAATTAACCCCACCTTCTCAGCACCTTATTTCTGGAACCGAGTGCCAGAGTCTCACATTTCTTTTCTTTCTTTCTTTCTTTTTTTTCTTTTTTTTGTCAAATCAAAGTGTTTACATGAAAGATATTGACCAAAACAGGAGATAGTTAAAATAAAAAAAATTATTGAAAGTATTCTAAAAATGCTTTTAGGGAGGTCATTCTCTACTGAAGGAATGCTAAGAAAAATTGTGCACCCACCTCTCAATCTCTTTTCAATTCCTAGGAAAGTAACTTTATCAAATTTTATACTGATTGAATTTCTTCTAGAATGTCTATCCTTCTCTCATTTTTGATCTCTCCCCATTAGTAGCCAGTTGGCATCACTATACAAGACTCCCTCATTCCAGCAGTGCTTTTATAGGATTAAAGAAAGGATTGACTTGAATATATTCAAATTCTTTTAAATTATCCTGAAGAAGCTCTAAAGAGAGATTCTGTGTCTGGGGTCTTATGTGTGATTTCTTTAGACTTGGAGGGACTGTGTGTCACTCAGTCCTATGATTTAATGGTTACTGGCTATTAATATTCAGAATAGAGGATCAGACCAGCCCTTTTGCCCTATGTACTAGGCATAGTAATAGATTCCTAATTGCTGCTGGGTAAAAATATAAGCTTCTTTACAAAATAAAATAGCCTAGTCCTTATATTGCATTTATTTAAAGAAAGGAACAGATTTTTGCATCCAGTTCCACTCACAAAAATGTCCCCACAATTCAGTCGTACCTGAAAAGGAACCTCTCCTTGGAATAAAAGTTGTCTGGTCCTCCTTCTATGGGGACATCAAACAGGAAATTGGTTTCACTTGTCAGGAACTTCTGCTACCTTTTTAGATCTTTAAACTATCACATCACAGAATTATAGATTTTAGAACTGGAAGGAACCTTGCTGATCAATCACGCAACTCCTCTAGGCTTCCTCTTTTCGGAGGACAGGCTGGCCCTCGCTAGAGGCATGCATGACCCCAGGAACACAACTGAAAATGTGTCTTGTGGTTTGATGGTTTGTCATTTTAGAGAATCAGGGTGATCTGACTCCTTGGGTTTGGAGGAGAATATCTTGTTTTCTGGCAGAATTGAAGAAAGCAAGGCTACTTTGGGTTCTGTGTAAACTTTAAATTGGTTCTCAGAACAAACTCCAAGTCATGATGAGTATTCAGTTTTGATGGTCATTTGGGTTTGGTTCTGTTTATCACCTATGCTGCTTTAAGCAATACTATTTTTGATGGATATGGGAAATGTTATCAACGTGATGTGAAGTTTTACCTATTCATTTTGTTTCAAATCCTTCATTTAGAGCTATTGTAAACAAGCTCATTATATTATTCTTGAAGAAAGCAAGGAGTTTTCTTGGCATGTTTCAGAAAAACTGAGCAGAAAGTTTTGAGACGTTAAAAAAAAAAAAAAAACGATTTCAGCCAGTACCTTCTGAAAAAGTGTCAGCGTTTAATTTTGATCCATATGCTGCCTGCTTTCAGCCCGTATTAGTTTAAGATTTTTTTCTTTAGAGACCTTTTCAGCCTAGCTCAGAGTTTTCCCCCCAAACACTGATTTTCCACACCTTTCTCACTTATTTAAAATGGAAATAAATATCAGGAGCTTAAAATAGAGATGTATTGGGAAGGGCATGTAATCATTTGTTTATTGCATTCAATCACTGTTTTGAATAGCAGGGTTTTCACTTCCTTTGAAACCTTCGCATGAGGGAAAGCAGCAGCTGGACTATGAGGAGGATAAGGGGAGGAAAGCACTTGGAGTGTTTGTAAATTCAGGGTGGCAAGCCCACCCTCCTGCCTGGCTGCTGTACTTAGCTGTCTTTACTACCTAAGGCTAGAAGTAGAAAAACTTGATTTGCGTGTTGTACCTGCATTTTTTTTCTTTCTTTTCCACACCGCCCTCTGTACACCTGACCATCCAGAAAGCCTATCTGAAGCTGGCTCGATGGCAGGGAGCGCTGGAGAGCAGAAGAATTTGCAGAGGAAGGGAGTGCTTGGTACTTTTCCATTCACATCTCCACAGTGGCTTTTCTTGTTTATTTCAACCTCCACCCACAGAAACCTTTCAGCTGCCTGAAATTCGAGTCATTAAACTGTTCCCTGAGGTCAGACTACAGATGCTTGGTGCATGGTTCCTACATGTTGGTGTCTATATAACATATGTAGGTATAGAGACTCACACAGAAATGTGTAACTCCATGGAGGTCAGTGTGAGGTAGAAAAAAACACAGGATAGGTTGCCAAAAAAACCTTGGTTTCTAATTACAGCTCTGCCTGGAAGTCCTTATGGGACCTGGAGCAAAACCACTTGTCAGGACTCAGTTTCCTCAATTGTGTGAAGGAGTAACCCAGATGATTTGCATGATGTCTGTGTGTTCAGAATTCTATACCTGTATGTATAGATACAGATTTACAAAACGTTAAGGTGGGTAGGGGGAAATGGAAAGGAGCTGTGTGTATTTGTGTACTTGGGGCTGGCAAAGAGATTAAAATTTAAACATCTAAGTAAAGAAGGCAGTCCCAGAATCCTCACCTCTATCAATTTTTAACCAATTGTAGACCAAAGTCTGGGATTATGCTAAGTGGGTCCAAAAGCCAATTGGAGATTTTAAATGTTAAGAGTTGAAGAAGGCAATTTCTAAGACCTTGTACCTTTGATCTCCAGCATTCAGAATTATATGCGACAGTTTCCAAGTATCTTTTTTTTTTTTTTTTTTTTTGCACTAGGGTATTTTTTTTCCCTTCTGTTTTTGGAAATTATCCTAGTCAATGATAAAAAGAAGATGACACTTGTAAACTGGATAGTCTTTAAGACACCAAGCCCCATGTGGATGTGAAAAATACGTCTTAACATTCACACACACACACACACACACACACACACACACACACACACATACAGAAGGGAAGAAAAAAAGAAGGGAGGAAAAAAGGAAGGAAAGAAAGAAGGAATGAGGGAAGGAAGAAAGGGAAGGAAAGAAGGAAAGAAAGAAGGAAAGAAAGCAAGAAAGCAAGAAAGAGAAAGAAGAAAAAACTAGAGAGAGATTCTTAGAAAGAAACTTAGAGCCCAGCTATCACTACATTGAAGGCAGTTATTTGAAATCAGGGGGAATAACAAATGAAGAATTTGCCCTTAAGGGAAAAATAAACCTTTATCTACCAGAACAAATGAAAGCAGCTGAAAATATACTTTCCATCAATATTTTCTATAATTTTTGATCTCCATTTTTTAAAAAGAAAGGTATAACATTTCTGAGACCTGATTTTCAAAACAGAATAAGGTCTTTAATGGAACTCAGCATCTTCAGGAAATAACAAAGTTGTTCCTATGTACTAGCAGTGAGCTCACCCCAACCCCCATACCATCCCGTCACTGGCTTAGACCTTTTGGAACGTTGATGTCCATGGTCAAGGAGAGGTGGAGCCAATTAAGCTCTCCCAACGAAAAACTACTGAGAGTTATAATATGCTAGAACTGGGAGGGCCCTTAGCAACTATCCAATCCAACAATACTGATTTTATATAATTGGAAATTGGGGCCCAGAGAGAATGCATTTGCCACACACACTTGAATCACTGGCAGAGCCGGATCCAGAACTTTGATGCCTTGCTTCTAAAAGCAGGCTCTTTTTTTTCCCCCATGGCTTATTACGGAAAAAGGATATGGGGTGTACAGCCTTGCAAAAGAGTCATTTGCTGTGGCTTTACATTCCGAAAAGGCCTCACATTGGGATTTATGACATAATCTCCCCTGAGATTATCCATTAGTCTCAGCAGTACACTGACAGGATAGAAAGAGGAAGACTATCACACATAAGTTCAATGTGAAGGTCCCGGGGTAGGACCAGTACAGGAGTCCCCACAGGCTCCTAAGGTACTATGATTTAGTACTGTTAATAAATTTATAATTGTTTTATGAATGGTGCAATTGCATTGTAGTTGTGTGTATGTCAGTGTTAAGAATTTTAAATTTTAAATTATTTTTGGCCTAGAAGCAATGATACTAAAGTAGCAATGGGGACACATATTGCAGACCTGATTTCTGATACCATTCTCCAGTAATGGGAAGCAAGGCTTCTTGGAGAAATGGCTAATTCTAGTTCTAGGATTGGGGCAAGAAATATACAAAATTAGAATGGAACATCTTGTAGCACCATAAAGTAAAAACTACTCTAATGAGAGATATTTCAAAGAGAGCCTAGAGCCAGCCACCTGAAGAGCTCCCAATGGCCAAAGCTGGAAAATTTTGAACAACAAAATAAAGTAATATTGGATTATAACCCAAAGTATAAAATAAATATCCTTGAATCCACACTGATATAAATAAATTATTGAATGTATTAATAAATGAGAGAAAATGGACAAATTTCTCTTGCAGAATTCCAAATAATTTTTGTAGATATGCTTCCTTCACAGAAGGGGAGTATTATAACTTTTCACTCCATAAGTATGAGCTGTGCATAGTGACTTCCTTCCGAAGAGTACAACGTGGGGAGGGAGGAATTTTATATGGAGAAACCTGGCAAACACTACATCAACCAGGTCATCAAGGTCAACATCAGCAGTGATAAATCATGTTGCTTTAAGTACATTTGATATGAGGTGATGAAAATGGCTCTTTACCTCTGTGGTCTTCCTCCCATACCTCAGTCTATTTATGAGATAGTAAAAGGGCATCCTACGGAGTGCACTCCTCAAAAGCTGTCAAAACCATTCAAAACAAGGAAAGTCTGAGAAACTGCCACAGCCAAGAGGAGCCTAAAGAGATAAGACAATTTAATGTAATGCAGTAACTAACACAGATGGGATCATGGAACAAAAAAAGACACAGGGCAAACCTAAGCAAATCTGAATAAATGATGAATTTCAGTTAATAATATGTGTCAATATTGTTTTGTTAGTTTTACAAATGTACCAAAGTAATATAAAGTGTAAATAATAGGGGAAATTGGGTACATGTTCTCTGTACTATCTTCTCAATTCCTCTATATATATTTACGGGGCGGGGGGGTGGTTGTGGTAGTGACATATCTTTCTTTTTCAATACTGGAAAAATGTTCAAATAGGTAGCCAGGCCTCTCTTGAATTCTGAGAGGTCTTGCTTCCCACCCACTCATACCCCCCAAATGGAGTCATGGAAATGAGGGAACCTCCATTTACTATTTTAGTTTGCTAAGTTGAAAACAATTTAGCTAATTTCTTTATGCCACCATCTGGCTGGATAAAGAACTGTCAAGAGTACCCTCCAAAGGCACCAAAGGCCAAATATTGTCATGGTGGCAGATGACTCAAACCACCTCATCAATCTACTTATTCCACTTTTCTTTTTGAAAACCTCCCATGGAAACAAGGCCCTGAAAGATCTTGCTATCAGTCCGTGTGGGACATATAGAACTTGGAGTTTCATCACTGAGGTTGGGGGAGCACTTGAAGCTTCCTAGAATGTCTATTATTTCATTGTAAAATTACAACAAAATTGTGGTTCTCATCAAATTCATAACTCTGGGTATCTAGAGAACAACTGACTGGACCTCAAAATTCTATGAGTTTGTCTTCATTATCTGGGTATGATCCCATAATTTAAACTGGAAAGCTCAAGAGAGAGAAATGGTTTGCCAAGAGCACCCTGCAAGTTGGTGGTAGAGTTGATCCAACCAATCCACCCTGAATCATTTATTTTGCTGCAGTATTCACCTTGGTAAACTGAGGATTGCTGCTACATTGATATACTGTACATTATTTTAGAAATGCCTTATTAATTCCTAACCAATTGTCAGCTATAAATGGTATCTAGTTCCAATGCTGCACTTGTTTTAAGTGTTTCTTTTTTCTTTCACTTCACCTTTCCCCAATTCTATTAGCTTCTCTGGTGAGGGAATCATAAGATCTTTGAACTAACATACACTACGGAGGCTGACATTTAAATAATTCTTAGTGAAATGCAATGAAACTGAGTCCTATCATATTCCATTTAGGTTAGCATGACTCTTTAAGCAATCTATTTGGTCACATGTCTCAAGAATTATAATTGTAGTCATGCCCTTTGACTCAGTAATTCTACTTCTAGGAATCTATCTTTGAAGCACAGTTCAACATGCAGAGAAAAAAAAATCTTTGAATGAATGCATGCATCCAAGCATATCTGACAATAACAGTTTTGAACAACCTACATGTCCTATCATGATTGGGTTGGGGGATAGGGTACTGGATGGAGAATTGTTAAGTAAATTATAATACAATTAAATTTTAAAAGTTACAATTGGGAAATACTTATGGTGACAGGTACAGTGAAAAGAAGTAGGATATATGTAATATAATGTATAAAGTATATTCATAATTATTTTAAAAAACTCTTCAAAGAAAATAGACTAGGTATATACAAGAGTACATAATTAATAAAAAGTATTTATCGTGGATATCTTAAGGTAGTAGGATTATGGATGTTTTTTTCTCCTTTATCTTTTTTTTATCTTCCAAAATATTTGAAATTTATATATTAGTTTTATCTATCTATCTATCTATCTATCTATCTATCTATCTATCTATCTAATAATCTATCATCTATCTAACATCTCTCTATCATCTATCTATCTCACAAACACACACTCAAGACACCTTTGTGAAATCTTATAGATGTAAACAATTAGTCCTCTAATTTACAGTTTTAAATGTTTGACCTAAAGTTGAAGCTGCCCACATTTTTAAGGCATATAGCAAAAGTGAGAACTGCCCACTTACTCTTGGAGATCTTTCACTCTGTGAGACACCTGTCTCTACAACAAAACTTCACCTTTCTGAGCACATAGACCAGAACAAGATTAACCAGATCCTGTATATCTTTGATCTATCTCCACCCCCTTGGTCTGAGTGTACTCATCTTGTTTGTTGGTGTGTTTTCAGTATTTGCAAATGTCAAAGGGTTTCCTGGTTACTTTGCTGTCTCTTTGAGGCCACCCAGGCACTTTCCTGGTAGACAGACCTTCTTTGGGATCCTTCTGGGGCCATGGAGTTTTGTTTTTGATTCTTGCAATATGTTTGGTTAGTAAATGCAAAGGAAAGCATTTAAAAATAAACTATATCAATGTATTTTTCTTCAGAGAATAATGAGGCTGTTAGGAACTTTGGGATATCCCATTATTTGAATCACTTGTTCTTGAAAAGAGCCATGAGGGTAGACATCAAAATCAAGGGGGTGAGGGTAAGGACCATGATTTTGATAAACCCTTCTTCACTGAAACCACTGATGTAATTCTTCGATCTCAGCTCACTCTATTCACTGTCTTATTCACTTATTCAAAAAAAACATGGTTCATTGGCAGTCTTTTGAGGGGTAGACACCTGGGGAGACAAATATGGATACAAGAAGAGCCCATAAGCCCTGGGGGCATATATTCTACTAAAGAAACAAAGACCCAGAAAGGTGCTGAAACTTGCTTTAGGTGATGCAAAAGTCCTGAGCTAGGATTGGCCCCCAAATGTCCTAATTCTGAGCCCAATAAATCTCTGTGACTTCTCATATGCTGTGTCCTACATTCCACTACAATATCAGTATGAGGCATTGATTTCTTCCCTGATCAGTTTCAGCCTCTAAGTTTTTTATACAGTATTATTTAGAACAAGGTATAACCCAGCCACCTCAATGTACCATCCAGTAATATCCAGTACCCAATGCAGGAAGATTCACAAGAGCCTGGAGCATAAACAGAGCCCCAGGTATCTCCACCACTACCATCTCTAAGTTGGTTCAGCCTACTGGCCTGGACCCTGATTCTTAGATCTTCTGTACCTGACAGGTTCTACCATTAACCTACAGATCACCCAGCATCATGCTATTCCAAAGCATATAGCCTCAAGAAACATCCACAGCCTGGACTCCAGAAGCCAACACCATCTCTCACCAGAACTGGACATCAAATAGATCCTGAAGCCTACTCAACTAAGCCCAAGTCCACCCCACCCCTCTTAGCATTCCAGACAATTTGGGTAATAAATTAACAGGTGATATCTCCAGGTACCAGTCCTGCATCCAGGCCAGTTTCCACAGCACCCTAGTCATCTAGGCTCCAAACTGCCTCAGAGTTGTACCTATGTACCAGGAGATTAACCATTTCCTTTCTATGGCCAGGCAAGGATGAATTAAATATAATAGTACATGCATAATACCACCAGACAAGATATCAGTAACCTTAAATAAATTGGAAGTACATCAGCTTTCAATGTCAAGTTGCTATGAACAACTTTAGCCTTTGGAAGTATAGGCACTAAAATGCCAGCAATACACTCAAAAGAAAATGGGATAGAAAAAGATTAATAATGATGTTAATAAAGACCATAATTTGGGAAGGTATATTGAGAAGATCTGATGGTGATGATAGTGAACCTAATAAATTAAGCACTTCAGGCCTTCAAACTTCTTTCCAGTCTCATCTCCTAACACAAATTTCCACACTAGGCTCTTAGCATACTCCAAGGACACCTGTACTTGCCTCTAGTCTATACCTATGCCTTGATCTCTGCCTTTCTTTGATAAGCTAGAAGCCCCTCAAAGATAAGAGTACTTGCTCTTTGTTTTCTTAGATTTGTGTCCAACACATGGTACTCACTTAGAAAATGTTGAGTAAATTAGAGTAGGTAGAACTGAAAGAGAATTTGTTGTAAAATCTGATAATTTGGGTTCCAGTTTAAATTCCGCAACTGACTAACTTCTGTGGGTCTCAGTTTCTTGTTCTCCAAAATTGTAATTATATCACAGTATTCTCATAAGAATCAAGTACAGTCAAGGGGAAGGTACTTTGAAAATTATAATGGGCATTTCAACCTGGTTGTTGAATGTTGAATGAATGAAAAAAATGTTGAGGAAACTTCATGGTAAAGTCATCAGGTTGTTCCAGAACAGATTCCAGATTCTGTGACTCAGATTAAATCTGGGGAAAAATGTATTTGAAGTGCCCTCTCTTGACTTTGTAAACATCCTGAAATATGGTTATTTCACTTCCCAAAATATTTTAACCCTGTAAGTACGAGAAGACATAAATTACTGCTAAGGATTCATACTGATCCAAAGAAAATAAAAAAGATCATCAGAAAGTCTTTTTGTTCTTGAAATGCAGAATTGGAAATGAACCATTTCCCAGTAGTGGGAACTGAAATCCAGTATTAGATCCTCCTTTTTGGTCCTTCTTCCTCTTTCTCCTCTTTTTACCTTAGCTCCTCCCCACCCTTCCCCTGCACCCAAATGGAAAAAGTCATTTATTTTGAGCCAACTTCAGTCTTAGAAAAAAGTGTAAACAAAAATCCCAGTTTATCAGAGCTGTTTGCTAGGATCACAAGGTAGATTTCTATAAATTTTGTGAGCAATTGAGTTCATGGGTGAGTTACTAAAACAAAGAGATAGGATAATTTCTAGCAAAGGCCCAAATGCCAGGGAGCCCTGGGCCAACTCTGTCTTCCTAAGAGAATCCCCAAATCTATTCCTCCTGTCTCTACCGCAAATGGGTTCGCTGAATGGTCATTGAACATCTGGGTGCATGGAAAAGGGGATTGGGAGCAAGCTGGCCTCAACAGGGAGAAGGAAAGAAAATATGAACATTGGCTCTGGAAAGAAAGACTAAGGGCTTCACTCCAGTAAGGGAACCAGGCAATAATTAAGCAGATGAAGCAACAGACTTTGTCAAAGATAAAAAGAAAAAAAAAAAGAAAAACACTACTCAAAAGCTCATATAGTACTTCCTGCAATCTACAACAATAGGTACCTAAGTGGAACAACACACTCAGTGGACTCAAAAGGAATAGATGCACAACAGCTTCTGAAGGGCTCAGGGACAGAGGTTAGCGGTAGCAAGAGAGAATCCCTAGAACTGGGAGCCTGTCTGCCCATATTTGCCAGTTTGCCAGTACCAAGCCCATAATGAACAGTTCATTTATTTGGGGATTCCTAGAGGTGGGAAGAAGAGAATACTGTATGTATATGACATTACAAAAACAATAACAAAACTTCCTATGTGGGTGAGCTGAAAAGATGTCCAACCTCATAAGGGCAGCTGCCTCCTCCACATGGTTCCTTCTTTTTCATTTCTACCCTGCCTGTTCCCAACATCTTTCACCCAACCATACCCGTGGAAGCCACATTCTTGCACAAAGCTAAACGGGTCTGGGGATCAAAATAAAGGAACATTATACTGAGATACTTCCTTTCTCAACTCCAAAACCTGAGTTGGTTCAGGAAAATGGAGGTGTGTTGTAAGATTCTAGGGGTTAGGAACTGAAAAGTTAGAGTAACCATATATTCAACTATATTTTCTTATTTTATCACTTATTTGGTTGGATTTTTCACCATGCAATGAACATATACTGCTATTTTCAGTTCTTGTTAGGACACAGCCACAAAAGTTATGAATCAAGCACCTACTATATGCTAAGCTCTGGACTAGACTTTCTATATATATGAAATAATTATAGACCTGTTATAGAGGAGCTTATAGTCTAGTTAAAGAGATAAGTATTACACAAGTAAACCCACAGATAAGTATTTATTGTAAATTATGATAACTGAGACAAAGAGTAAGGTGCTGTGAGATGAGGGAAGAATATAATTTACCTAGTGTACAGTCTCCTCTATTTAAAATAAACTTAAAGCTGAGATCTGTAAAAGGAGGATGGGTTAGCCATGCTCAGAGTAAGGGGGAAAGTATGTCAGGCAGAAGGAACAGAGGTCACACAACCCAAAGAGTGTAAAACCATGGCATGTTCAGGGACCTGAAAGAGGCCAGTGTGTCACAAACAGAGAGAGTAATAGAAGATGAATTTGGCGGAGGTGGGGAGAACTCAAGAGCTAGACCATGCAGTCCTTTGTAGAAAGTCTAGTTCAGAGCTTAGCATATAGTAGGTGCTTGATTCATAACTTTTTTGGCTATGTCTTAACAGGAATTTAGAGTCTATTCTAAGTATTGAGAAGTCATTTAAGGTTTTTAGGTAAGATGATGACATGCTCTGATAAGGCTTTGTCTAGAAAGCCGTCTTATTTGCAAAGAACTTTCTCAGTTCTTCTTTAATGTATTTCTCCTGGTGACCTTGTGAAGTATGCCATGATGATTATTCCAATTAGAAAGACTAGAAATTGGGACCGACAATGGGAAGGCACCATCTGGGTTAGTTAGTTGCAACATAAAGTACAAAACCTGGTTGTTTAACTTCTCTACTCTGAGTAAGGCCCTGTGTTAGCCTTTTCATATATGTTCTAATTTCATTCTCACAATACCCTGAGAGGTAGGTGGTGTTGCATTTCAAAAGAGGCAACAGTTTAATTCTGACACTACTTCACTTTTTTTTTTTGAGGACACTAGTGATTCCCTATGAGGCATGTTGGTTTTCAGTTTCATGCTTTGCCCACTCTTTGGTCCCTGCAAATCCCTGAGGAAGGAATATTTATTACTTGTTCATTAGAACATGCAGCCTCTCTGAGAATAGAAAATCCCAATTAATCTCTTTGCTAAAATCCTCCAGCCATTTCTGCATCTGACCAGCCTTTCCTGGGTGGTGAAAGTCAACATTTAAATATGAAACTAGGCTTCAGTTTCCAAAATTTTAATTGTATTACGAGGAGTTCATTGAAACTAGTCTTTGTGAATCAGTGAGGGAAAGGCTGGGAGTAAGGCTAACCAAATGCTCAAGGCCAGCCAGCAACTGAGTGAAATAACTGAAATATTTGATGTGATCTGGGCTGCCACTGGTTGGTGGTACAGTCTCCAGCTCAGTGAGTACCAGCTGTGTAGGGCACAGTTCTAGGCCCTCTAGAGGGAATATAAATCAGTGGCTAGAGAAAGAGATTGGCTCTACCGTGGATTCAGTGACAAGTATGTTAAATGCCAAGGAAAGAAGATCAGGCAAGAGCTGGTAAATATTCATAGCCAACCCCATGGCCTCAGGCAAGAAGGGCTGCATTCCGGAGCAACAGCTTTGTTTGTGCATGTTTGGTCTGAGAACCAGGCATGGAAGACTCTGTGTTCAGTCCTGTTACCTTCAGGATTTGATTAAGGCTCTTAGGAGAGTCATGATCTCAGCCTGGAATGGTAGCATTCAAAAGAGACAACAAAAAAGAGAGAGAAGGTTACTAAAAGCTTTTAGTGCAAGAGGAGGGAGAATGGGTAGAATGAAAATTGGGAAGTTTTCACTTTCAAGGCCAAGAGTACAAAGAAGGACCTCAGTTTTTAATGCTGTTGTTAAGCCCTTCAAGAGATTCTCCCCTGCAAACTGGATGATTCCTCTCTGCCTCTTGCCTTGGCTTCCTCATTTGGAAAAGGGGAAAACAGCTGCTAACTCTTTTGCAAATTTAATACAGTAAAGCACAGTAAGTGTAGAAAGTAAACTGTTTGATATACTGTCCAGCTATCACAACCATCTGGTTAAAAATTAGAACCAGACAACTAGACTCACATAACAGAACCTTAGAAATCATCTGGCCCAACACCTGAATGTGGTAGATGAAAAGAGAGAAGGCAATAAGTGCCTTGGCCAAGGATGCATAAGGAGCTTGAGGCTGAGGGTGCTTGCGGGTGTGCGGAGGAAGAAGATACTGAGAGCTGCCGTGAGCCTGCTGCTCTGCTGAGCTCCTTATAACCTAATCTTATTATTATTTTTTTAAATTTAATTTATTGAGGGTGACATTTTTAAATACCATTATATAAATTTCAGGTGTACAGTTTACAATACAACATCTGTATACTCTATTGTGCGCTCACCACCCAAAGTCTGGTCTCTTTCCATAACCATATATTTGACCCCCTTTACTCTCTTTGTCTTATTTTGTTACAGGACACAGGCAGATCTCTTCATTTTGTACATCAAGAGCCAGAGTTTCCAAATGAAAATAGTCTCCCTAAGATCAAAGAATTAAGAAGCAGATGAGAGGAGTAGAACCCTGGCTGAGTTCAACCCAAAGTCCATGTTCTTGACCTAATACCTTCTCACCAACTTTTTGCCTCCTTGCAAACAACCGGTTTTCAGGGTTTCCATAGCACCTACAGAAAACCATGGTGGCTAGGGAGGGGTTGTTTTTAAGCTTATTTAAAAAAAATCTATCTGTGAATCATTGTATATCCCTTCTTTATGCAGCTCGATTTTGCAGTCTAAAATGGCTTAGTGCATGAGATGACCCAGGCCTCTTTCACCCCTAGCACTCTGTAATTAGTGCTTCACACTAAAGAGAAAATGGTCCTCATTTACCCCCAAATCCAAGTAGTTCTTATCTATAAAATCCATATATTTATAATAGTCTATATATGTTTCTTATGGTTATCTGAGGCCAATGCAAAAAAAACATGTCTTCCTTTTTTTTCTGCCAGCACTCAGGAGGTGCTCAAAAAGCTTTTTGATACATAAATTTCTAAAGGAAGGATTCTGTCAGCATTCTATATACTGATACTGAAGGCTTTTATTTTATTTTGTTTTATTTTATTTTATTTATTTTATTTTATTTTATTTTAATTTGACACAGGCTTTTTAATTTAATTTTTTTGCATTTCTCCAATCTATGGTCCATCCATCTGTACATCCATCGTTTATCCGAATAAATTTCTATCCATTATTACCAAACACCAAACCCATTATCCTACATGTTATACATACGCATAGAGATAACTTGCATACATGTAGTGAACATTGATTAAGCACCATTATGTGGCAGGCAACAGGTGAATTGCTGCACAAGTGTCACCAGTTAAAATCTAGACTGGAATTGCTAATCATCCAAAAAGTCATTTCATTTCTTACACCATCACTTTTATTTAAAAAAAAAATCAGATGCTTAAAAAGACCAGTGAGCACTGTTCCCCTCTATATTATCCTTATACTCGTATGAAACATTTAGCTCAAAATTCTGATTTCTTCTAAATTGTTATTGTGTACTGCCATGAGAAACCTTTCATGGCACAAGGCCAAGTGGCCTAGAGAAGGGTTTGGATTCACAGGTAGTACATGGACCTTCCTTTTCACTTTTGGAATTACATTCATTATCTGCCTGGGCCCCTGATGTTAGAGTCACATTTTATTCACTTGCCCGAATTTAGGCAACTGAGGCAGCACTGTCAGCTGCTGAATTAGTTGCATTAAGGTCACTGAAAAGGCGGCCTGTGGACAGAATATAAACTCTTAAAACAAAGCAGGTTTCCTTTAACTCTGACACCAAATACCGGTATCACTCCAGGCAAGTTTCTTAACCTTTCTGAGCCTGGTTTTTCTTATATTTAAAGAAAAAAGTAATAACGTCCAACTCACGCATGTATGTGAGGATGAAAGGAGAAGAAGTGATCCCCAGAACCTGGTGCATGGGGAATAAACAGCACCTCGTGTGGACACCAGCCATGTCCTCAGGAAGATGCATCTTCCAATCTCTCTTCCCGTGTCCCTCCCATATTAAAAGCCCAGAGGAAGGATTTCTGAATTAGTCACCAATTCAGAACCTACCACCTCCCTTTATTTTTCACTGAGATAAACTATATGTGAGTCTGAGTAAGTATTTCAGTGACACTCTCATGCACTTTCTTAATCCCCACTATAATCGTCCAGCTTTCAGAATGTGAGGCACTTTCCCATCCATTACTCATTTGATCTTCACAACAGCCCCAAGAGAACACAAGCCAGTGTGGTTATCCTTTCACAGATGAGCAGGCACAGGGTTAGGGAGTTTAAGTAACTAGTCCAGAGTCACACTTCTAGATTCAGATCTTTGATTCTGAATTCCATCCATGAGCTTTCTATTATGCTAAGCAAACATGGGATTTTTTGCTACATACGAAAAGGTGGGCAACAGGTATTTTGGAAGAAGTAAAACAGGAAGGTAAAGGTTGATGGAGAACGGGTCAATTGTTCTGGACCTCCTCATCCTCACTGAGCCCCACTTGGCTTTTACCCAGTGGCCCTCTTTCCAAAGCACCTTTCTAATCAGCCTCTGGTCACTCAGATTCCTGGGTTCAGAGCATAGCTCAAACCTGGGCTCCTGGGCCACCCCACCCATTTCTTCAACTAACATTTACTGAATTCTAGGCACTGTGCTCCACTGGCCTTTGGAGTTTCCTTCTAGCAGGGAGAAGCAGACAATACACTGGAACGTAAATATGTACAGTAATTTTTATGATAATAAATGCTAAACAGGGAAAAAAGCAGGGAAGGGGGACAGAATATATGTGAGAGGGAAGGATGCAATGTGAGATTGAGGGCTAGGGAAGGTATCACTGAGCAGATTACATTCTAAACTGAGAAGAGGTGAAGGAGGGTCATTTAGATTTCCCTAGTCAGAGCACTAGGCAGAGAGACCTACAAGTATTGAGTCCCTGAATCAGAGTGTGCCTGGTATGTTTGAGGAACAGCGAGGAGGCTGGTGAAGGGGGAAGAGTGAAGGAGCGGGGAGCAGTGGGAGAAGAGGATGGAGAGGAAAGGGAAGTACATTGTATACACTCCAGTGGGCCCTCAAATAACTTTCTATCACTCTGGATGAAATGGAAAGCTACTGAGAGTTTGGATAGTATCTAAAAATTTATTTTCACAATCTCTTTGGCTGCTATGTTGAGATGGGCAAAGTGGGAGCATAGGGACTATTTAGAAAGGTGTTATAATAATCCTGGAGCGTGATGGTGGTGGCTTAGACTCAGAAATGATGGAGAATGTTTAAATTCTGTATATATTTTGAAGGTAGAGCCTGGTAGTTTGGATGTGGGTTGTGGAAAAACAGGAGTCAAGCATGGCTCCAAGCTCTTAGGCCTTAGTAACTGTAACAGATGGAGTTGTTATTGACTGGAAAAGGAAAGGCTGCAGGTGGAGCAGATTTGAGGGGTTTGGGGGCACATGGAGATTTCCAGTTTGAATGTGTTCAGTGAGAGATGCCGATAGACTATACAATGATGATAACTGAGCAAGCAGCTGGATTTCTGAGTCTGGAGTTCCAGAGAGAAGTTTAGGCTAGAGAGAGAAATTTAGAATTTGTCAGTGCTAAGATTTTATTAAAACTGTGAATAAGATCCTTAGGGAAGTGAGCACGAAATGAGGAGTGGTCCAATGGCAGAGACTTGGAACTCTCCGTTTTAGAGGTATGGAGAGGAGGAGGTCCCAGCCACACATTGAGAATTGGCCGAGAGATGCGAGGGAATCTTGATTATGCTTTCTGTGAAATCCTAACGAAACTTGTCTATCCTCTTCAACTCCAGGTTTATATTTCCTTGACGGAAGCAGACTACAAGTATCTTTATAATGAGAATCGTCACTTCTCCACTCTCCATAGGGCATAGCAACTAGGAGTCCTTCAGTTAAAACTCAACACAAAGTGAATAAGTATAAAAGCTTCTAGAAATCATCTGGCTTTGTGATTTCCCAACTGTATTCTTTGGAGCAAGTCAAGGAGTTATTTTCTTTCATGATTAGGAACCCTATGAAGTGGTGACCGCTCCTTTCCTAGAAGAAATAATAAAAGCAACAGCGTTATGTCAGTCAAAGGCCTCTCCTCTTCCTTCTAAGAAATATTTGTGATTTTCATCACACCTCAGACATTTCAGAAGGCTCCAGTGTTTGTAGCTAGTCAAGAACATCCACAGAGCAGAGTGGCCAAGGATAAACATGCTATATTCTGAGAACTTTGGCCTTGTTTCAGACTGATTTGAGAAGAGAAGATACCATCTGCCATATTCCTTTCTCTTAAGACCACCCGAAGGCCCAGAATCTGAGACAGGACTATAGACATCATCTAGTACAAACACCTCCTAGAAGGATGAGAAAGGGGGACCTACAAAGGCCCCAGGATATTGAGCAAAATCACATACCAAGTGTTCTATCCAAGATTAAATGCCATATTTCTACTTGAAACTTTCTGCTCAGGTTCAGATTCAACTAAACCCTGTTAGTATGTATGATGTGCCTGGGAACATGCCAGGTGCACTTACATGTTATCATTCTTAACCCTCACCACAGCCTCTAAGACCTGATACTATTATGCCCTCTTTCACAGATGAGAACATTATACTCAGCCAAGAAAGTGACAGGTCCAGGGTCGCATGGCTGGCATGTTGGAAGAGGAGGACTGGAGCCTATGTCTGTTTGACTCTGTGTCCTGTGCTCATTCTGGCACACCTGCTGCCTTTCCCAGCAGGACTCATCTCACAGGGTTATTTATTCCCACAGTGCAAGCGACTGCCCTAAGACCCTGCTCTCCTAGCAATAGGTGAGGCCTTTCCAGGTTGCTGTGCTAGAGAGTGACAACTTTGAGTACAGAGTGTGGACTCTGGCACTAAACTGCCTGGGTTTGAATCATGACTTTACTACTTATTAGCCTTGCAATTTTGGGTCATGTAACTTCCCTAAGCTGAAATTTCTTGCATCTGTATTATGGGAACAATGATAAACTTATCCTCAGGGAATTAGGATTAAATAATAAAATATGTGTAAATCACTTAGTATAATGTCTGACATATATAGCAGATGTTCAATAAATGTTAAATGTAATAGTCAATGGCTGACTTTTTAAAAATCCTGGAGCTATTTTGGAACATACTGTTCAATGCTTCAAAATTATTTTTTTGGAATATGTCCAGGTGGGAAATCCAATACCAAAATCCAGACCTGGCATGTTTTTAGAAATTTCAGTAACATGCTCTCTGTATAAGTTAGGATTTAACCAGAAAGAAAACCACCATAAACGATATGGAATAAGAGGAATTAGAAAGTATACAACTTATATAAGACCTAATGTGTGTAGTGATACATCCTAAAAACCCCTTTGAAATGCCCATGAGAAAAGTGTTAATAATAAATATGCCTATGTACATATAGAAAATACACTGGAAGAAAACTCATCAAAATGTTCACAGTGGATATTTCTAAATAATGGGATAATGGGAAGTTTTAGCTTTACTTTCATTTACCTGCTTTCTAATTTTGTGCACTAAACAAGCATTCAAATTAGAAATTATTTAATTGTTTAATATTTATTGTTCACTTATTTCTTACTTGACCGAACACCTTTCTTCTCCAAAAACAAACAAACAAACAAACAAACAAAACCTTAAATAATATATTAGAAGCAGTTATAATTATAAAGCTAATTATGAGGAAGAAACAAGGTAGAAGGAGTTAAAATGAATATAAAATAGAACTGTAGCATAGATAATAATTTGATTTAAGTTAATAAATACAATCCTCTGAATTCTGAAAGTCACGAACTGAAAATATTGTTTTATCCAAGTAAAAACTTAAAAAAAGAAGTATCCAGTCTGTTGGTGCAGTAGAACAGGCAATCAACTGGGATTTCAGGGCACCTGGGCTGGAGTCCAGGCCCATCATAGGAATTGACTGGTTCTTACACTCCAAGTGTCTCCCTTTTCTTCTTTCTAAAGTGAGAGTCCTCCACAGAAAATCTTTCCTGTTGTGTCTGTATTTTATTTGCCAGAGCCTAAGGTCACTGGCAGGGGGAAGGACTAAGGTGGTTGGGGTGGGGAATGTGCTGGGTAATAATAGTGAGACCTCTAATTCCCATGGGGAAAGACAGGCTGCTCCTTCTGTCCACTATCATTCTGGCAACACTGGTGAGAGAGAGGCAAACCAACTCCCTATTTGTTAAATGGGGATACCAAAACCCACAAAGTCAAATGACTTTGTCTAAGACCACAACAGAGCCTGGAGAGAAGCAGAGGTTTCACACTATTGGCTGAGTGTACTTGGCACCATACCTGTTTTCTCCAAGGTCCTTCCCAAAGCCTGATTTCATGAAGCAGACAATGATTAAGAGAGGAGAGAAGGGAGAATGAGCCCTTTAATTTTATCCTGATTTGGTAGAAACTGGAAAATTTTTCCCACAGGTGGGAACTAATCTGTTTAGTTTTTTTTTTTTTTCAAGATCCTGGACTGCCCACAGCAGCAGACTCAGCTTCTGATCACCAGTCATCATTTCTCTTCCCACTAGTCCTAATGTGATCCAGGTGGTGAGCAGATGATCTAGACTATGCTAGACAAACCTCTTGGGCAGTGCTGATCAGCTTGATGTGTGCTTTATATTTTATTATTCTCACTGTTAAGAGATAGGTAGGTGCCCATCTAAATTTTCTCCCTGGATCTCAACAGAAACCTTATAACCGGTCATTGCTCCCAGAAAAATCTTCCTACCAGTAAACTTTCACATAGCTGGCCACTCAGCTAAGGCAGGTAATGAACCAAGAAAAACCCAAAAGAGGATGGTTTTGATATCAGAATTTTATTACTGACATTAGTCACGTAATTATGGGCCAGAGAATTTTCAAAGCAATTTTAATATTTAAAAATTATTTTTTAAAATAATTCTTTCCTTTGATATTCAGACACTGCACAGAGAAAGAAAAATTAGAATATGATCATTTCAAAGCTCCATTTTTTTCTTAATCACTTTAGTAACTCTATGAACCCAACTTTAATGTCTAAAGACAATCTCAAAAGATTATTGTATGGGAAGAGTCAGCAAGGTATGGAAAAATACAGGCTAAGCCTAAAGTCACAAAGGTGGTTATGTTTTGAAGCTTCTGTCTATCTAGAATATGACTCTGGGAAAAGCATTTTACTTTCTGGCTGTGGTTTACTCTTGGAAAAACTGGAATAATATTCATATTTGAACTTTCAAGCTCTGATGTGTTTTACAGAGGATCAACACAGTGGGTATAAAAACATTTGGACATTATTATTTTCATTAATTATAATTTTAGTATTAGTTTTAATAGCATTAGCCCTCTCCATAAAATGAAATTGGTCTCCAGGTATCAAATTTCTGAATAGACTGGGGAAAAAGATAGAAGAAACAAAAATATAAAGAACAATCTTTTCCTGAAAAGTTCTGTTGTTTAATCCTCTTCTGGGAGAAAAAAAATTCCAGCCACACTGTAGGGAACAGAATATGGTCTTCTCTTTGATGTCGTCATTTACCCGAAGGCCAGTATCGCTTCCTATTTTACTAACAGATTCAAAATCCTTATGTTTGGGCTTCCCAGGTGACATGTTAAATGTTTAAATCCCCTGCTTGAACTTGCATGATTATCTAAACAATCCCCTGTTCGAACTTGCATGATTATCTAAACAATCAAGAGAAAGATAGAGTGGAGGGAAGAGGAGAAAGGGCAGAAAGAGAGAAAGAGATGGTTGTATTCTTTGGAAGGAGGAAGGCTAATGAGACTTACATTTTAGTTTAGAGCCAAATAGTTTTCATCAAACAGAGGAGGTTACAGCAACCTCAGACAGGAGAAAAAATATTAGCCCTACTCTCCAACTACTGATGTTACCATCTTTGTGGTTCTTAAAAGAGATACCAGAGCAAGCCAAGCATTGACACTTGGCTTTACATTAACAAGCATAAACTTGGTCTTTCAGGTACAATTCTTCTAGGGATGGGCCTCTCTCCCCAGTCTTGGGTTCCACCCAAAGCCAGGGTAGGTCCTGTAAAATCCCAAACTCTTCTTGATCCACAGACCAAGCTGCTATGCCTACCAGCATTGAATTGTGTTACTCCTTAACCCAGCCAGCAAATCAAGACAAAGCCAAGGTGGGTAGTGGGAATCAGAAAAGTGAGGCAGGACATAGGAGGGAGGCTTAGGTCCGTCTAAAGAGTGCAAGAAGAGAGTTAGAGCAGGAATCTTCTTCAGTAGATCCTTACCATGCCATTCTTTAACTACTTAGTCACTGCCCCTGCACCCCACCCCTTCGCCACACACACACACACACAGTTCAAACCGAGACTCAAACACCTTACCAGATCTGGACAGATGCAGCAAATGCTATCTCTTACAAGACTATGGCAATTTGACACGGTGTTCTCCCTGTTGCATTTCAGATCTTCCTGTCCACCTCCTTTCAAGTGATCAATTCTCAGCTGGATCAGGAAAGATAAGCCTGGTCTAAGACAAAGCCAGTGATCATTAGCCAGTGTTGAGCCTTGAGCAGTGCATGCGTAGTTACACTATTTGGTTGACTGATGCAGATTCACTGGGGAAAATACTGTGTTTTAAGGAAGTGCAACTCATTTTCTGAGTTGAAGTAGTCATCACATCAAGAGGAGAAGGACTAGGTAAAACTATAGAATAATCCTTTGGGTCATGGGCACAGAACTAGGCACAAACTAAGCCAAGTTCAAGGATTCTCAGAGGATCCAGAGAGAAGTAGGCAGGCAGGTAATTTTCAAGTACCTACAGATATTACGAGGAACTTGATCTTGCCCCCTCCTGTTTGCCAAGTCCATGTCTGGGCATGTCAATTACCTCTGCTGAACTTTTAAAATATATGTGTGTGTGTGTGTGTGTGTGTAGTTCTGCCATTCATATTTAATTGAAATGCATTACCCAGAACCCATAGCTTAGAATCCTGAAATATTGTTATCTATAGTATTAAAAGAGTCAATTAGCCTATGTACAGAGCTGATTCCTCTCTCTTCTTCAACTCATATTTTTAAAATATAAAGATAAAAACCATCACTCACATTTTCAGAGTTGGCCTGGTAAGAATAGGTAGAATTTAAAAATCATAAAATTGTTGAGTTCAGAAGCACTTGAAGATTACTGCATATCTGACTCCCCAACATAACACCCCTAAACATCAAACTCCTTCTTAGTTATCTTCAAGTCTGGGAACTTTCCACCTTCCAAGGTGACCTAATCCATAGTTTGTCAGATTTAGAAGTTGGATGATTGGGCTTGGACTTTTTATTGGTTCAAATATATGAAGGGATTCAGCCCAGTTGAACAGCACTTACCAAAGATATTTGGGCTTCAATGCATGAAAATAGGGTTTGTGACCACAGACTATACCTTAAATCCCAACCCATATGTAAGTCCTTAGTCAGGAGAGTGAACACACAAAACTTCATGCTGCACATAGTACACATCTATTGCCAGGACTAGAGAAATATTTACAAATGACAATTTTAGGCACTGATGATGAGGCTTTTGAAGAAATTCTTCCTTGAGCACAGTGAAAGGAACTTGATCTGATCTACTTTGATTTTAGCTTTTAAGAGAACATGTGAGAACATATTCAAAATTGTGTAGAGAGTGGAGTCTTTGTGTATCTCCTCTTGCGACCACACCAAACTTGATCACAGAGCAAATAGCAAGCAGAGTCCCCAGGGGTCTGGATGAACAGAAGCCCCACAACTATGGAGAGAAATAAAAAATCACATTGGAATGGCTTTGGGGCAGCGGATGAAGATACCAGGCTATCCAGCCCCATGTGGGCTGAGTGAGACAGAAGTTACAGTAGCTGTAGCCAGCAAGTGCAGACGTTCCTCTTAAAGGGACCATGACTGCAACCAGACTTTCGTGGTGATGGAATCACTCACTCTCACCTCCAGCACTGGGTTGCTGCTTAAGGGGTGCCAGGGACATACAGGGGGGACACTGAGTTGTTTGGCTTTGGAGTGCAAGCCAGAAGGGAGGTTTTTTCCTGGACAGAAGTGCTGGTGGTATCCATTGTTCCTTTGTTAAGCGCTCCCCACTCCCAGTGTTTTGACACAGGCACCGCCATAGCTGAGATGTATGTCATCAAACTGGATAAGAGAGGTTGCTTCGCCCAGGGAATTCCCTGAAACTTCGCCGCTCCCTGCCACCTTGTGGCCTTACCCATGCCACATCCTGGGCCCCTAACTGAGCAGTTCCAAATCCTACACTGGCGGTAGCTGGCCTCATTTTCTGGACTGGCCTCTTGAAGCACAGCACAGGTGGCAGCCATCTGTTGATTGCTTGCTAACTCTTACCAGGTGGCTCCAGAGGCGTATAGGCTGGAGCTAAAGTTGGCCTGCAGCTGAACCCCTCTCAGGACTGCCTCAGAACCCCACAGGACACCTACTACACAAAGCCGCTGTACTAAGACCTGGAGACTTAGGAGCTTTACATAGTACATAGAAACAGACACATAAAAGCAGCCAAAATGAGGAGACAGAGAAGCATGTTCCATATGAAAGAAAGAACAAAGCTCTAGAAAAAAATCTAAACAAAGTAGAGTCAAGAAGTCTACCAGATTACACTGGTTATAAGGATGCTCAATGAAGGTAGGGAAAGAGTAGATTAACTCAATGAGAACTTTAACAAAGAGATAAAAATTATAAAAATGAAGAGAAAAATTATAAAAGGGAACCAGTCAGAAATGAGAAATACAATATTTGAGGGAAACGACAGAGTGGAAGAAGGGGAGGATTGAATTATTGATATAGAAAATGGAGTAGTGGAGGATACCTAAACAGAACAGCAACAAGAAAAAAGAATCTCCCCCAAATAAATATTATTCAAGGAACCTAGTAATGGAATTCACATCATAGGAATAGCAGAAGGAGAAGGGAGAGAGCAAGAAGTTGAAAACCTATTTGAAGAAATAATGATGGAAAACTTTCCTAACCTGGTGAAGACCTACAACCCTAGGAAACTCAGAGAGTCCCAAAAAAGATTAACCCAAAGAGGTCCATGCCAAGACACATTATGATTAAAATTCTGAAGGTTAACTACAAGGAGAGACTCTTAAAAGCAGCACGAGAAAAGCAGTTAGTTACCTACAAGGGAGCTCCCATAAGACTAAGTAGCTGATTTTTCAACAGAAACTTAGCAGGATGGAATGGCTTGGCACAAAAACCCCAAGATCTACAACCAAGTTACTCCATCCAGCAAAGCTATCATTTAGAGTCAAAGGACAGATAAAGAGCTTCCCAGACAAAAGTATGCTGAAGTTCATCATCACCAAGCGGGTATTACAGAAAATGTTGGAGAGACTTCTTTAAGAAGAAGAAAAAATATGCTCAAAAATATAAATAAAGAATGGCTATAACTACATAGCTATCAACACGTACTTCAAATAAAAAGGAATTAAGTGCTCCGATCAAAAGATAAGGTGGCTGAATGGATAAAAACATAAGACCCTTACATATGCCTCATATAAGAGACTCACTTCAGATTAGAAGACACAGATTAAAATTAAAGAGATGAAAAAAGATATTGCATGATGGACCTAGAGGGTATCCTGCTAAATGGAGTAAGTCATATAGAGAAAGACAACTGCCATTTGATTTCACACACATGTGGACTCTAAAGAACAAAATAAACAACAACAAAATTGAAATAAACTCATAGATACATAGAATATTTTAAGGATTACCAGATGAAAGGAAGATTGGCAGTGTTGGTGAAAAAGGGCAAAGGAATTAAGAAGTACAAATGGGTAGTTACAAAATAGTCATGGAGATATAAAGTATAGCATAAGAAATATAGTCAATAATATTGTAATATATATGGGGCACAGGGATACTAGGTTTATTGAGGTGATTATTTTATGAGTTACATAGATCTCTAATCACTATACTGTATACTTGAAACTAATATAATATTATTTTCCAAATATAATTGAAAAATAAAAATTTTATTTAAAAAGTAAAAGAAAAAAGAGAAAACATATGAAAATTAGGTCAGTTTCACACCTTTTCAGACACAGTATGGATATAATCTATCCCAGCACTTCAGTCATTACTTTTCTTTTTCTTGAACCCATGCCTAAGTCAGAAAATTACATTTGTGTATCTAATACAACTTTAGAACTAAAAGATTCCTAGAGAAAATCTTATCTGATTTTCTTATCTTAAAACTAGGAAACTGAGGCAATTTGAGAGGAGGGAAATACCCCAAGGTCATGAAGGCCTTTTGAGATAGAGTTGAGACTAAATCATAAGTCTTCCTAATCCTAATAGAGTGTTCTACTCTTCATTATAAATGATGATATGATGAATATACAGGGGGTGATGGTCTCTCCAAAGAGCTTTGGAACAAGAGCTATAGAAAATTTTATGGAATAGAGAAATAAGCCAGCCTCTCTCTTCTCCCTAAGGCGGCAACCACATAGAGTGAGTATTGCTAACATGCCTTTTAAAACATCAAAACATAACAAATAAATACATGACAACAATTGTCTAATTGTGTCTGCATGCAAATATATCAAAATGACCCCCATCATAAGAACTGAAAGTTACTGAGCATCTATTATGTTCTAGACACTTCACATACCTAATTATCTCTAATCCTCCAACAACTCTATGAAGTTAGTGTTATTAAGATTGTTTTCAGTGAATAAACTGAGTCTCAGAAGATGCATGTTCAGTTTGGCAAGAGTCAAGATTTGGAACCCAGTCTTCCTAGCTCCAAAGCCTGTGCTATTTTCACCATAGCCATCACCTTCTCTAGATGATGTCAAACCCACTCCTGTGCCCCGCCTGCCAACAAGCCCATAACTTTTATATGACTGGTGCTGGTATGTAATAAACTTGAGATTTTTTTTTGATATTTCTTGATTATTCAACTTAGTTATCCTATCAGTCGATTTGGGAAGTATCTTCCCAATTTTGGTGTGTTCTTTATATTTAATGCATCTTACAAAAAAGAAAGTAAAGTAAAACCCTAGCATTGGATGATAAGTTGCAATCTTTGATATGTAAACATAAATAAATAGAAATAATAATATTTTGAAAATATTCATTACTCATAATTTTTAAAATAGTTGTTTGTCCTGAAACAGGTGTAGGTTAGAAATTATATGCAAAATTTAAAACTAGAACTTTTTTTGCAATAAAGCTGGGTCCAGCATCTGGTTATAAATTCTTTGCATAAATACAGTTTTTTTCTTTAATGCTTATATTTTTAAGACATACATTTTGATATTTTAAGAAGAAATATGTGGATTAAATTAGTATTTGCCTTAATAAAGAACTATTTATTTTCTAGATTAAAGTAATAAATATATATATCTGTACACACACACACACACACACACACAATAGTTCATAAGTTTTGTTAGGTGCAAAATTTATGATCTGGTAAAGTGAAAGAAAATGTGACTATATGTTTTTAGCAGAATCATTCTATTGCTGCTATTAATGTCTTAGGTTAAAGTCCACAAATATGGAACATCATGATCCAGTTGGAGTTCTGCTGCAGAGGACAATTATATGGCAGATTAGAGAAGTCATTCTCTGAACTGACAAGAGAACTGTCATCTTATGAATGTTATAAGACAAAAGATGTATGATTTATACCCATATTTCATACCCAAGTAAAATGTAAGCATCCTCTCTTCCCTCTAAAATTTACTGATTATTCAATTCAAATATACAATTAGAGTCAATGATAGAAACACAACAATAATAGCTAACTCTCACTGAGTGCTTCCTATAAGCTAGGTACTGTTCCATGCATTTACAGGAATTAATTCTTTGGTCTTCACAATAACTCAGTGAAAAAGGAATTGTTATTCTCTCCACTTTTATACTTGCTCAAGTTTTCAGAGCTGCTAATGAGTGAGCCTTTGTTCAGAGTGAGGCAGTGAATCCAAGAGCCCAGGCTCTCCCACCACAATGCTGCACTGCCTCTACTGAGCCCTGGCCAGTGAACAGGTCCTCCACTCTCAAAAGTAGCCCAAGCAGCAAGGTTGAAGTCTATTGTGGTAAATGTTTGAGCAGGATTTTCGTGGTTTCTGCCACTTCAATGCCACCATCTTCCTTACTGGACAAAGCTTCCTATTTTGATGGGTGAGTCATTCAGTCATTTTTCATCATCTATAGTCGCATTTCCTCTTTAAGAGGAGGCTTCTTCACGTTCAGCATCAGAGCATCAGGCCTATCTCATGTTTACCTCTGAATGTTCTGTTTGCCATTTCCTGAGCTTGAATTATCTTCACTCTACCACTGTCTTCTCTTTTTCAGACTCTAAAAACACCAGTCAACTCTTCTTTTACCAAAATGTAAGCTCTCAAAGACCAGGACTTATGTCTGATTTACTCTTTATTCCTATACCTCCTGTCCAGCACAATAAATGCTGAAAGAATGAAGAAACAATGAGTAAATGTTGAAAGGGTAAGTGAATGACTTTCCTTTGAGAGCTTTCTAGACTCAACAGTTCCCTAGACATCTGTTCTAGTAGAATCTTTTATTCATTTATCCAGCAAATATTCATCAAGTGGTCTCTACCTGAAAGGGAATGTGAAGTTCTGTGCATAGAAAGGAAATATTCATGCTTGAAATTTTGAACTTTCTTCATTCATGTATTTGTTTATTCACTCAATTAAAAAGCACTTACTGAGTACCACTTATGCTAAGAATATGTAGTAAGTAGAATTGTGAATGTTAAAAACCATGGATTTAGACTGGAAATCTGGTTTCTGACTTCACTTCACCACTTAATAGCTGTGCACTTAGGCAACTTTTTTATCATCTCTGGGCTCCTGTTTCCTCATTTGCAAAATGAGAAAAAATATTGATATCCTTAGCTATGAGGATTAAAGTTTATATATGTTAAGGGCTCAGTAAATCATAGCAATTAGCTATTATCTTTTCCTTAATGAGTGAAACAAAAGGGAATTAGACATAATCATTCTTCTCAAGGAACCAAGAAACTCATGAGAATGTAAGTAATTCAGAATATAAAGTGCAAATAAAAATTTTAGGGGTATTTAGGTTAAGTAGAGATGACTTATAACAAGAAAAAATTAGAGAAAGCGTTCTAACTGGAGGAGACTGCATTTAAACAGGTTTGAACATGTAGATGGGGAAAGACATTCCAAGAGATGGAAATAGCCCAACAAATAAGTGGAGGTATTAAAGAAAAAGCCCATATTCTGGGCCCTTGAGTCAATGGGCAATTAATTTGAAAAGGACTACAAAAGACATACATGGGATAGAGAGAGGCAGTTCTGGAGAAGAGAGTTAGAAATATTTTGGGGAGGACCCTGGAAACCAGTCAAGAAGTTTGGGTTTTAGTCTATGTAGACCAGATGTGGGTTTGTGGATTTATGTGCATCATTCACTGGTTTATTTTTGTTTTCAACTGTGGATTCATATAGACATCTATATTAAAATCTTTTAGATTTAAAGTTATTTATTCCTTCATGTTTGGATAATTTGATCACCTCCTAATATGCTTTAACATCTGTCATGTCACTTGAGTGAATTAGGTAGCCTGTGAATTAGGTCACATGGGAAAATGAGAAAACTTACTTAGACATGAGATAACCTGCCTGTGGCAAGAGCTGTTACTTGGATGGATTGAGATGTGAATGTCACAACTTCTAATTCCAGGACTTTTTGTTTTCCAAGGTGGGAGGATGCAAAGATACAGCAAGAGGGAAACCAAGGCCATGCTTCCATAGTGAAGAAGAGAAATTTTGATGACAGGGCCTTCTAGCCAGGGGATACTTTTGCCCTCACTGTGATTTGCTGTGATTTGCAACAGTAAGTGCTCTCAAAATGAAATTAGCTATATATATTTCCCTTCTTTCCTGGCTTGGCCAAGTGGGTACCTCTCCTCTGGCCTCATCCCAGTTTTTTAAAAGGCTTCAAAAGAAATCATTATTGACTGAACTCTGAGGTTATTTATAATGGAACCCTGATCTTTCATTCCTCCTGTCCTCCATGGAAGAGTTGGCTCTTAATCTAAACCTTGGGGAATCAGGAGCCCAATCTGCTTTATTTAGCTTTCAGGACATTGAATTTTTTTCAAAGAGCTCAATGTTTCCTTGAAGATTAAAGTATCTTATATCCCAATGTCTTGATCAATTTATATAACACCTCTTCTCCACATCCTGTTCTCATATTTTCTGAAGTTGGCCATTTTTCCTTATTCCGTTCTTTAAGCAGTTGTATAAAAGAGAAATTTGGAAAATAACCAATTTTTGAGCACACCCCAGAGTCAATTTATTTGAGAGGTACACACACACAAAAAATAATTTAAGTGCATCTGACAATTTATTCAGGAGTTTGTGAGGACCATGGAGGAGGTTCTGTCACTATGTGTTCTGTATTCTGTAGACTTGAACACTTATCCTTGCACACAATAAGTGCTCAATTATTTCTTGGTTAATTAATTAGTTGGTAAACATATAAGTGTCTCTTTATGTGAATAAGTTCGGAGTTACAATTTGCAGTAAATTACAGTGGATTTCTTTTGTTTAATTGTCTTATGCTTTTCTGCCTGTTTCCCATTCCTTCTCACACACATACACATACATTCACTAGTAAGCTTTTAACATTTTGCCTGTGTTCTATTGTACTGAATACCATGATAGCAAACCACTCAAGACTTTTGAAAAGTTTTATTTTGACAGAAGTGGTGTAAAGTAATATGAAATTGTATACTTCTAAAAACTTGCCTTTTTCACTTAATAGTTGTGTGATCTCCATCAAGTTACTTAGATGTTTTGGGCTTTAGTTTCCTTATTTATAAAAAGGAGATAATGATACCTACCTCTTGATAACTAAACAAGATGACAGAGAATATAATGTATTTAGCTCAGTCTCTGGCACATAGCATGTTCTCTGTAAATGTTACGAAGACAGCAGTGATTTTTTTTTTTGGTCTAGGTGAAAGGATTAGCACAATGATATATATGCATTTATAAATTATAAGATAACTTTCCCTTTTTTGGTAAGAGGTCGGATTAAAAAATTCAATAAAATATTTTAATTATTCATGTACTTATTTATAGATTACTCATTTAATCAAAATATTTAAGAAGACTCATAATAAAACAGTATAAATAATATCATCATCAACATTTAGGTTAAGAAAGTCATGAGTCATTTACTGTATTGAAACCAAACAGTTATATAGTTCTTTACACATTCCCTGGTGCTTTCTTAAACATGATCTATTCTAATCCTTAATTTTTATAGTTCTTGTTAGGGAGGCATAATTACTTAGTCTCTCTGAGGGGGAGCAAAGTGACTTGCCCTAGTTCTCACTGCTTAGTATGTAGTGATTTAGAAATGTTTGGGAATCCTGGATCACAGTGCCAACTCTCCAGTGGAAGAGGTAGGAGTCAGTTACCTCTTGGTATTCACTTAAACTATTGGTTCATTTTTAAAGGTCAAGGCTGTGCTGAAGGGGCAATAATCAGCTACTGTGGCACTAGATCTGATGTAAATCTTGGCCCTACTATTTTCTAGCTGTGTAAGTTGCGGGTAGTTAAGACAGTGAGCTGAGCGTTAGTCGGCTAGCCTGTAAGACTGAAATAATGACACCTCACCGATTTTTATGAAGATTAAATGAGATGGTGCTTACTGTGGGGACATAAGCACGGAGCATAGAACACATGATGCCTGGCTATACACAAGTTTGACTTTGGCTCAGATAGCCCTGAAGACTTGAGAGTCTTAAATATCAGAAGATACAACAAGAAGAAAGTTTGTATGAGGTTGGAAGAAAAAAGAAGGGGAATGTTCAAACTGAGGTAAAGAGAAAGAATAAGAGCCTGAGGCTACCTAGCAAATTGAACCTACACGCTAGTTCAAGGAATAGGGGAAAATAAAAGAATAAGAACCAGAAGATCTGAGTTTTAGATTTTTTTGTTTTTGTTGCAAATTCAACAGTATGACTTTGGTCAGATTCCTCTCCTTTCTGGACCTCATTTACCATCTGAAAAAAATGGACGTCAAATAATCTGATCTCTAAGTTTTCTTTAAGTCTGATATCTCTCTTAACCTGATAAATTCCAGGGAATCAAAGTTTGGTTGGAGAAAGAAACATGAAAGAGTTGAATCTATATGTGTGGGGATGTCCATTTGGCTCATAAATCCTAATTGATTTGAAATATTGAACACTTTACATTTTGTGTCTAAACAATTTCCACTCCCCAGTTATATTTGAACCCTTAGGAAATAAAGGTCATTATTCATCTTGATTCCATTCTATATATTTTATGGAGCAACAAACTGGAAAAAAATGTTTTAAGTTAGGGTTACATCTACTGGCAACTCTTAGTCATCACATAATGCAATAAGTAAACAGGTTGGATGAAAAGATTTCCAACTGGCTATTGCTTTAATCAAACTAGATCAAACTAATTGTGAGAATGTCTCGGTAATGGAGAGTGGGGCTACTATCAAAGCAAAGAGTAATAGAGAAAAAGAGAAGCAGCAAGATGGAGACAAGAGAAGGAAAAGGAGGGAAAGAAAAGAAAGGAGGAGAATGAGAAAGGGGAAAGGAGGAAGAAAGAGGGAGAGAGCGAAGAGGAATGATTCTTGTAAACAATTCACAGTTTACAAAGCACCTAAACAAAATAATGTTCTATCTTTATCTTCATAATCACCTTGTTATTATTACACTTTGCGGAAGAGGACACTAAAGCTCAGAGAATTGTAGTGACTTCCAAAGGCCATGTGAACTGATTTCAGTCCAGGCGTCTTTTGACAAATTCCTTTCTAAGTCAATTAGAGGTTTTCTGGGAACGTGTGTGTGTAGTCTCCCCCACTATTCTGTGCAAGTGCCTTAAGTACAAGACCTAGATTATGTTCAAGTCTATTCTTCCCATAGAATCTGAGTTTTAACACTTTGTGTGTAGTAGGTATTCAGTAGATGTGTTGTTAGTTAAATAAAAAAAACTCTTGGAATAGCACCTAAATCAGATGCCATAAAGTTGAATTTCTCTCTTCCCTAGTTTCATTGTTTGGTGATGAGCAGAAATCAGGTGAGATTGTTTACCCAGACATGCCCAACCACCTCTCCAGGAATGGGCCTAAGGACCCAGGTAATTGCATTTAGTCATTTTTTGGGCAGTTTATGTGGAGTCCTATATGCTTTAAGAAAGTCTCACACTGGTTATTTCACACCATGAAGTGCTAAAGCAGGAATTATTTGTGACTCATATTTTACAAAAGAGAAGACTGTGGTCTGAGGAAGTTAAGTGGCTTGTATGAATCTACCCAGTGTCGAGTGTTGAGCCCAGATTTGAAATCTTTCACCAAGGCTTTGGGCTCTGTTCCCAGTGCTTTTTCTCTATGTATAGCTCTGATACCTCCTGATGGCTCAGCCAGCTAAATAAGAATACTGCCTGCTCATGCCCAAGCCATTTGATGTCAACACTCACAGAATCAAGATAATATGATGGCCTTACAATCTAAAGGAAGATCTTTACATAAGTATAGTCATCATTATGGAGGATATAGTTACATAGCAGCTTTGTTTACATTTTTTTTTAAGTTTCCCAGGATCTAAGGAAAACATTGGTCGTTCGTACATACTCTAAAACTTGGTAGGAATGACCCTATGAAGGGTAACAAGATAAAACTTCTGTAGTCTTCAAGTCTCCTGAACTTTTTTTTCAGTTGACTGCTCACCCTGCCTTTCCACCGTACCCTGAAATTTGCCATTTTTAGTAATGATCTCAAAGGGACTTTTGACAATTTTTGTGGTCATTGTTTTTATATCTAAGAAAAAATAAATTTTTCTTATTTTAAATTGTTCACATTGAGAGAGTGCACATTGCCCAAGAAAATAAAAGTCAATATATAAAAAAATAGCTCACTCTGAATATTCATTTAGTAAATATTTGTTAAATGCCTCCTATATGCCACCCATACTTCTAAGCACCACAGACACAAGAATGAATAAACGCAACAGACAAATCTCTGAACCCAGAGAGCTTACATTCTAGTCAGAAGAAGCAGACAAAAAACTTGGATGAAAAATAAAACAGGGGGTGCTAAATGCTATGCAGAAGACTACATTAGAGAAAGGAACAATGAGGGCAGAGGGTTATTATTTAGTATAGGTGAGATTTGAGCCAAGGTCTGAAGGAAGAAGCGCATGGTGTTGCAATCTAGAGGAAGAGTGTTCCAGATGGAAGAATGTCATTCAGATAGGTCTTGTGGTAAGAGTGTGCTTGAATGTTTTGGGAAGAGCAAGGAGACCAGTGTGGCTGGGGCAGAGTTCATGGGAAATGGTTGGAGATAAGGTCTGCAAGGTAGCATGGGAGCATGTTGAGACTTACAAGGCTTGGATGAGACTATGGCTCTGACTCTGAATGAAACAAGAAGACACTGGAGCATTTTTTTGAGCAGAGGTGTCACATGATCTGACTTAAGTTTCGAGTGGATCACCCTGGCTGCTAGGTGGGAAGTAGACTTGGTAAATGGACATAGAAGAGAGATTGTATAGTAAAGAAAAGGGAGATGGATGAATAATCTGTTCCAAGAATTTAGACCTAAAATGTTTTATGGCTTTGACAGTGAGAATCTACACTGTTTGCTCCAAATAAAGCAAACTATTGGGCCAAATTTAGGGATAACTTATCTTTAAAGGTTTGAATTATGAGAAAGTTCAGAAAAATGTAAATTCAATTTAAAGTTAAGTGACTACTTTTACCTCTTTAGAGTAATGTAAATAAATATTATCTTTGATAAGTATATAGACAATTTTTTTTAACTGCAGAATATAAAATAATATTTCACATCACTTATCTTGGTTTGTTTATGACTTGAATTACTAAATAAGCTATGAGCTGAATAATTCAGCCAATTGTTAAGTGATAAAAGAAGCAAAATAAAATAATTTTCAAGGCTCTATAAAAGTTAATGGTAAAGTAGAGCATATTTCAATTAGAAAAGTTGAAGTTCTCTCAGAAATGTGACTATTGTTATCTTAACATATGAAAGAGGCACAGGTTGTTACATGGAAGAGATCTCACTTTGTAGATGTAGAAACTGAGACTCAGAAGGTAGATAAACTGTCTAACTTACACAAAAGTTACTGAGTTTGAACCAGAACCTGATTCTCAGTCCAGCATTTTATCTTCTTCATATAAGGGTTTCCTTCTAAATATACTTTGTTAGAGGATTATCATCTACAGCTCTCCTCTTAAAAATCCTAGTCTTCTTTTAACACCTAACAAAAACACTTCCATCCACACTTCCCTGACCACACTATCTTGATTCCTTGATCTTCTCTCTCTGTCTCACACTCTAAGCTCTCACAGTCCTATGGGAATTCTAGTTCTTCTGCTCTGACTGCTTTTTCTATGGGAATCTGCCTGCCTGGCTTGTATCCTCTTACTTTACAAAGAGGCAGAAGTGAAACAGATCCTACTTGGATGTTCTGATGGGCCAGAAGAACCCCCAAACTTTAATATTTTTGTTCCTTTAAAAAAAAGAAGTTACCTTTTTAAGCCTTGGAATTTTAATATATGACTTTATTCCCATTACTTTATGTGTACTCATGCATTAATTTTCTGAGGAAGAAACACGGTGTGAATTTGAATGTGAAAAAATGCATAGGATTCTTTTTATTATGTTTATGGTAACACAACTTTGGGGATAAATAGAAATAAGGATCAGCTAGCTTACAAAGGAATTACAAAGCTAGGCCCCAGCTCTAGGACTCAATAGTTGTGTCACCTTCATCAAGGCCATTTTTCTTCAGGGTCTCTATTTTTCTGAACTGTAAAATGAAGGGAAGAGGAGATGGGGGCTTTATAACCAGGATCTTCTGGGGATCTCAAAGGCTCATTCCTAAGCTTTTACCATGCATATGCCAGATATTTTCTTCACATCTCCAGGCCATTTATGCAGTCCCTTCCTCATCCCACAATCTCATCTTCCTTCATGGTCTCAAATACGTTGACTCCCATTCAGACTCAAAGTGTTTACTGAGTGCTTCTCTTGTGCTCACTGCTATACTGGGTACTGTGAAGCAGTAAAAAAGAAACATAAGAAGCCATTTCTTTTCTTAAGGGAAACTAATGGGAAGACAGGCCTCTATGCATTAGTGAAAAAGTTTGCATTATAATTTTTTTTAAAGGAATGAAGTTTTAGTGTCTTTATGTACCTTTAGTAATTCAAAGTAAGCCCAGAAAGCACTGCTTAGGAAAGCAGTTAGAGGAATGCATTAATTAATCCACCAAAATGCTTTGAAATGAACAAATCAAGGGCTTCTTTGTAAATGGGGGAATCAGAGACTCAGAAAACAACTGATTCTCTTAAATATTTAAAACATTTTTGTCATAGTTTTACAATATTAATTTGTTGTATTACAGAAGAAAAAATAAGTCTAGAGATTTTCTGAGGGATCATATTTTCAGAATGATTGGAATCTAAAATCTGAATAAAAAGTACAGTCCCTCTCTGAAAAGCTTTATTGCTCATTTCTTCTTGTCAAAATTCTATCTTTGAAAGTTGAGTTCAAATATTGCCTCATTCGTCATCACCGTCATCACCCTCTCCTTTAAATCATGTGTGGTTGACCATTTGCACTACCTTAGAGAACTCATGATTTCTACCTTGCCTCATAGCAATTTAAATACATTCCATCTTCTGTCTGCACTGGGATCCCTGGAGCAGGGAGCATGTCTAATTTATGCTCTACACCTGTTTGCACTACACCTTGTAAGTAGCAATATTTTGCATAATACTAGTGGTCTGGTTGCCATTTTGTAATGGATGACTTTATCAGTTGGGATACAATTTCAGTTGTTCTAACAGAGGCCAAAATAATAATGTCTTAAACAAATTAAAAATTTATATAAAATGTGTGTGTGTGTGTGTGTGTGTGTGTGTGTGTGTGTGTGTGTGTGTGTGTGTATAACAACCACAAGAAAATTAAGGCTAGTTAGGAAGCTGGAAAATATTTGGAAGTCAAGTTCGTCTTATCTTGTTGCTCTACCATTCTAGAATGATGTTCTATCTATATCTACATGGTATAAAATGATTCTCCACCATGTCTCTATTCCAGACCATTGGAAGGAGGAAAAGAAAAAGTGGAGGTCCCCCACTTCCATTTAAGGCACAACTGGGCAGTTGTACACATTGCTTCCACTCACATCCCACTGAGAACTTCAGCTTATGTTCCCACCTAGCCAGTGGTGTGCTGGAGCTTGCTCTTAGGGCATGTGAAAACCTTCTGTGTGCATTTCCTCTCAATTCCATGTTCAGTAAGTCATGTTGGTACCTGGAAACTATGCATGCAAGAATCAACACAACAGAAATTGGCTATGCTACAAATCAGGGCTTTTCCCCCCCTTTTATGAGAGCTCATTGTTAAACATCTACTTGTAATTTGCTGCACCTAGCTTCAAGAAAAATGGGAAAATGTAGTTATTTTTTTCTGAACAGCCAGGTATCTAGCTAACAATTCTTAGCTAGAGAGCTAAGGAATTGTTAGCTAGAGAGCAAGGAATTGTTTTTGTATGGTGGAAGCTAAGAATAGATATTGCGAACAACTAGAAGTCTCTATAAACATGACATCATCTGGAAAAAAATTGTAAAATTTGTTTTTGCTTGTGAAAGAGCTGATTTATCTATAAGTATGTATTCAAAGGGGCTTATTTCTGCCATCTTTTGGCTGTGAAATACCATGTTGAGATAATTAAGCCTATTTCTGTGGGCTCAAAGTATAGACCTCTGGGTAGAAGTTATATGAGCCAAATTCTGTTCCATTTTGACTATTAGCTCTGTCCAAAAAAGGAGCACTGCAAGTGTCCAGGCAGGAGTTGAATGATTACTTACATGGTTTCCACAGAGATTTCATTCTGACTGGATGTTACCCTTGCTATCTCTAAATCTCTATTTATCCTTTAGTCTCAAGGATAGTTTTTCTGATACCTCAGATTCTTAGGGCTTCCAATACTTTGTTCCACTTACCACAGCTGTAATTATTAGTATGATAATATGGTTAATGTTGGTTTCATCAACTAGATTGGAAAAACAACTAAAGCAACTGTGTTGATTTACTCATCACTGTGCCTGTTGCATGAAGCAAAGTGTATGACCACAGCAGGCACTCATTAAACTTGTGCCGAATGGAGGATGGATGCTGTGAGATATCATGTGTGAAAGTGCCTGTAAACCGTTCATGATAACTATTCTTTAAAAATAAGATATTGAAATATAAAACAGAACAGAAAGCAGATGAAGGAAGTGGCTGTAAATACTACCAGACATCTAGGGGGAACTGAATTTGATTCTAAGCTTCTTGGAAACTAAGCAGAAAAAGAGAACATGTTGGATTACTGAATTTTCTTTTTCTAATGGGAGGACACTTGTGAAGTCATTTGAAAAAGCCAAATTTTTTTTAGTGATTTATTAAAATGAGACGATTGTTTCTTCCCAGTTAATGGTTAAGCATAATTAAATCTCTCCTAACTTAAAAAAAAAAAGACATAAAAAGGGGAAAAAAAAAGAAACCTCCCTCTATCAATTCTTGGTAGCTGTCCTGCTTACCCAAATTCCTTCATACACAGCCTGCACTGCCTCCACTCTCTCACCTCCCATTCACAGTTTAGCTTACTGCAGCCTTGTTTCTGCTCACACCATTCCATTGGAGCTGCTGCTATGAAGGGAGCAGTAACTTTGTCCTGGCTATATCTCTTCTTCAATCTTTATTGCAGTAGACATTTCTTAATTATTTGAAACTCTTGCCCTTGCTAGATCATGTCCCTTAGCTCTATGACATCGAACTGCACTGGTTTTCTATCTTCCTGGGTGCTTTTTCTCAGTTTCTTTTAAGAACTGATTAAGCTCTGTTCCTCCATTAAATGTTAGCATTCCTTGGGCTTTAAAATTTTTTTATACTGGCATACAAACCAGGTCAACAAATTTTCTGTAAAGGAACAGATTACAGATAAGAAATGTTATTATCTTTGTAGGACTTACAGTCTCTATCAGAACTGCTCAACTCTGCAGTTGTAGAGAAAAAGCAGCTTTAGACAATACATAAATGAATAGTCATGGCTGTATTCCAATAAGACTTTATTCACAAAAAACAGATGGTGAATCAGATTTGGCCCACTGGACATAGTTATGTCCATAGTATATTCTTATTCACCTTTATGTCCACAGTGTGAACATGGTGCTTGACACAGAAGGTTCTCATTGAAAGTTTGTTGGATGAATAAGTGAATGGTAAATGAACAAGTTAGAATTGATCTGTTTACTTTTTTTCTTCTGTGGCCATATCTCCTTGGTCACCATATGTTCCACATTCATAATATGTAGTCAGTGACCCCCTCCCTAGGGGGATATGGTTTCATCTGCTGTGCTCATCAAAACACTTGTGTTGAGCAAATACCATATCAGAAGTTTGGATTCCTTTGGCGTTAGTGATCAAGTTTTAAATCTTTTGTCACCACTCCCCATCCATGTCTTACAGCATAGTCTTTTTCTTTTCTAGGTATGATAGTTAAATGTTAGCTTATACTTTATATAATTTATTATAGACTTTTGTCATTTTATGTGTGTATATAAATGTATTCAATCCTTTGTTCCACAAATATTTATTTTAAATTATCTTAAAACCTTTGTGGAGCAGGTAGAGTATTAGGGGAAAAAACCCTCAATTAAATCAATGCACAAAGCATTTAATACATACAGGGCATAGAAGTTTCAGTGTGCAGTGAGGACAAAGACAACTCAGATAAGGTATGGTCACTGAGAAGTTTATAATGCAGAAAGGAGATAAGAAGGTGAATAAATAATTCTAATACAATGTAGAAAGTGCTAAGTCCTTTGAGGAAGGAATCAGCAAAGTGCTCTGGAACTTTCGGAGGAAGTAGAATTTATCTTTGGCCAAAGAGATCAAAGAAGGCTCCGAGAGAGCAATACTACTTGAACATGGAAAAGTTCGTTTTAGAATTCTGATATGGCACTAAAGGAAAGTATAGACAGAGGAAAGTATAGTCATGCCCACAAGTTACTAGAAAGCAAATTCTAATGAAGCTATGTCCAGGGACTGGCTGATAAAAGTGCAGCCAAATCCCTTCCAGAAGGTGCCAAGTCCATTCTGGTCTGGAATGCATTGATAATTGGGACATTATGCTGCAAATTGACATTCAGTCCTCATTCCTCTTGGAATAGAAACCCTGATCCTTTAAAGTAATTAGCATCAATTTGGAGCATGTGTGCAAAAATAAATCACAAGTCTACAAAAACAGATACATTAAGTTCAATGGTTATGAGCAAACTTTCTTATTAGCTCCACCCACATAAACAAAACAGACGCAATCAACATTTAAAAATAGAAGAGACAGGAGAGTTCACAGTTTCCAGTGGAAAATTATTATTTACATAAATGATGACTTCCACTCACCCTTCCTGATCTCATCATGTTATTGCAATGGCTAAAGGATCAGTTTTCTTTCCTGAGGGGTTAAGAGAGGAAAGTGATTCTGTGCTTGTTGTCCTCATTGAAATTAGGAGATGTTCATCCTCTAGCAAACAGACAGGTAGGGTTCTATCTCCTCTGCCCCACCTCTTCATTGTGCTTCACCCCATTCTCCATGTGAGTGATAGGAGAATTTGCTATGTCTCAAAATTGTCAGTAGACCTGTCCCCAGATGCCCACTTGCACAATGAAGCACTGGCTTTTGCCAATGAGACACCTGCTTGTTGAAGAAAGCCCTAATGGCCCACCTAAAAGAAGGGTGGCAGTTCTCATGAACTCATCTGTACACATTTTGAAGTGGCCCTTGAAATGCTCTGTAGAACATGGTACATCTCAGTCAAGGATAGATCCTCACTGTTGGCATCAGGTGTCAGAATGGGGAGACAAACCAGTCATGGATTACCTGAGGAATTGAGGTGGAGATGTGGGAACTTTTTTTATAACAAAGAGTGCTGGCAGCCGGTTCAGCAGGAGTCAGTCCTAGCTGTATCACTAACTTGCTATGTAAGCTTGGTCAAGTCACTTGTTCTTTCTTAGCTTCATTTTCCCCTTAAAATTTGGGGCTGAACTGAGTTATCTTCCTTCTTCATTCCATACATTTTTTTTACCCTTTAAAGATGTAACTCAAATCTTTTTTTTTGATTTACTTTCCTGGAAAGATATGATGAATGACAGGTTGGGGGGTAGGGTGCAGTATTCAAATATTTTTCTACTCCTTATTTATAAAATGTGTGAAAATATACCTCAGACTTCCTTCCCTCAAATATGTGGCTTTAGGAACGTGGAACTAACATAGAGGACACAGAAAGTTCAGTTGGCAGGGTCATGGTAGAAACCACCAGATTGCTAAAATCACTATTAGTTGATGGGACCTTGGAATAATTAAGGGCTAAAAGAGAAGAGATTTGCTCAAAGTGGCATGTTAAAGACAAATATGATTCAATCTCATGTCTCTAAATCTTCTTTTCACTACGTTTTTCTTTCTCTGGCTTTAGTATGTCCTGCCTGGAATCAAGGCTTAGGGATTGATGAATATAGGTCGACTTTAGGAATATCAATAGAGTTTTGTGGAGATAGGAAGTGAGTTAAATCTTTGACCCTTAGTTTTTGTTAAGCCTTCACTCATTTTTTTCATACTTTTACCCCAAGTTTTTTTTTCTTGTAATTAATACCAGTCCCCTTGGGCATCTTGCTTATACAGTAGTACCCCTTAGCCACAGTTTCACTTTCTGCAATTTCAATTACCTAGGTCAAGTTTAGTCTGAAAATATTAAATGAAAAGTTCCAGGAATAAGCAATTTATAAGTTTTAAATTGTGTGCCATTCTGAATAGCATGATAAAATCTCCCACTGTCCCACTCAATCCTTTCTGGAAGATGAATCATCCCTTTGTCCAGTATCTCTATGCTGCATGCACTACCAAAAAGTAGTCATTTAGTACCCCTCTCAATTATCAGATTGAGCGATATTGCAGTGCTTATGTTCAAATAGGCCTTATTTTACTTAATAATGGCCCCAAAGCACTAGAGTAGTGATGTAGGCAACTCAAATATGCCAAAGAGAAATCATTAAGTGCTTCCTTTCAATGAAAAGGTAAAAATTCTCAACTTAAAAAAGGAAGAAAAAATTTGTATGCTGAGGTCTAAGATTTATGGTAAAAACAAATATATCCATAAAATTTCCTAATTTAATTTATAAATTAAACTTTATCATATATATGTATGTATAGAGAAAACATAGTATATCTGTTGTTTTAGCTTCCCAGTGGGGGTCTTGGAACATATCCTCTGCAGATAAGGGGGGACAACTGTACATACATGTTTTTTCCTCTTTTAAAAAATTTAAAGGCTCAAATATCTCCTTGTTATCTTCCCATATGCCAATCCATCTATATCCCAACAACTCATCCATACTTTTGTTAGCAATTATCCAAGCTTTTCTAATTTCCCTGTATACATCTCTTCTGCCAAGTCATAAGCTCTTTGAGAACTAGAACATCTTTGTATCCCTGTTTTCGAACCTTGAATTGCTGTTGAATTATGTTAATTTAATAAATTAATGAAAGAAAGAGATACTTCATTCGTATCCAGATTGAACCCCAGAAGCCTCTCAGAGTGATAATAAGCTAGCAGAGCCCTCAACTTTTATGAGGACTCAGAAGAGGTCAGAGAATGGGCAGATGTGTCTTGACTACACTGGGTTTCGTGTCTAACATCTTTATGGCTGTAAACTCAACACTCATCCATAACCACTCAGGGGTGGCCAGAGTACCCAGAGGGACCCTGCCTAGGCTTAGAAAATGGAGGGAAAGAGCAAGAAGCCAGTCTCTGAACTTTGGGTTGCCAGTCTCAGCATGAAGGCATCCCAAAGCCAACCCTCTCACTGGCTTGGCCAGGGTCCTGTGTCTGTCCTCTGTGTCCCAGCATTGGTCAACCTTGTCCTTATAAAAGGGTCTTGGAGAGGGTCTGGCACCAGCGGTGGTACCTAAACCAATTTTGGATACAGTGGGAGACTGTGTGGCCTTTTTGCTCAGAGGCTTGGAGGAGGAGAAGGAGGGAGAGATAATACAAAGTCATCTGACTGCTGTCTAACAGTGCAGGCAGGAAAGCAAATGGGAGGCTTCTCTGATGTGGTGTGGAGATGGGGAGTGAGAGAAAGTCCTGATGGACAGGAGAAAGAGAAGGAGTGTGGACTGAGAGTGTAGGAATGAGAGACAGAGGTCAAGAAAGACAAAACAAAAAAAATGAGAAGCAAAGGAAGAAAGGAAGGAATAAGAAAGGATGGAAAAAAAGAAGGAAGATAGGTAAGTTAAAATGAAGAGAGAGAGAGAGAGAGAGAGAGAGGCAAAATATCCAGAAAGAAAATTAGAACTAGAATGAGCTTGAGAGAAAAATTTGGAGAGAGACAAGAGAAATAAGAGAATCAATAAATAAGTGTGGGTACACTTACAAGACATGAACAACTTAAAGCCTGCCTGACCTGCTAAGCTCAGAAAATTTTCTTTTGTGAGCCTGGCACAGAGAAGATCTGTACGCAGAGGAAAATGTGCTGACTCCTGCCCAGGGCCTGTTGGAGGATAGAAACAGATCAATTAACCTGGGTGGGGCTCTCCTGTGCCAGGCCTGGCACTGCCAGTTCTCAGTGCTTGTTCAGGCCAGGCCAAGGACTCTCACATGATTTTTAAACTATTAAAGGGCCATCAGCTATAGAGGAGAATCAGTCTTTTGCTCAGCGAAAAAACTCCTCTTCTTATGCCAAGGTCACCTCCACTGGCCCAGCCACAATCCCCCTGGCAGGCCCAGTCTTGAACCCAGTTACATGGTGACCTCTCAGCCTGGAGAACCAGGCCACTGGAAATCTGAACAGTCTTTGAAGACCCTCCTGAGGCCAGTACAACCTGGTACATCCAATTGGTGATATGCTCTGGGAATATTTGTGGGTGGAGCAGGAGGCGTATGTAGCAGAATGTTCCTGGAGACCTTGGACTGCTGGGTGCGCTTTGTAGGAAGAAAGATTTCAGATCCAGGAAAGACTTTGATATCAAAGCTAGACAGAAGCTGGATTCATTAATTTATAAATTCATTATTTTCCCAACAATTTTTGAGCATCTACAACATGTGAGAGACTGTGCTAGAGGCTGATGATATAGAGAGAAGAAAACACATTTGTTGCCCTAAGGGGCAGAATGATGAAGATCCTGCTTCTTCTGCTCAACAAAACAGAAGGTGTGCACTGTGTCAGAACTCTGCGGGGACAAGCAAGCTTTCTAGGAAGGGCACATTTAAGTTCAGTAGAGTCCGCCAGAGAAAGCAGAAGGATCCTAGACCAAGAGAAACATAGGGGAAAACACAGAGAAGGTTTGGGAGTGCAATAGCTCATCTGAAGGATGGATGGTAGGGACAGGCAGCCTCGCAGAGATGAGAACAGGATGGAGGTAGGTCCGGGTAAGGACAGATAAATATAAAGGCATGGAGATGCTAAATAGTTTAGTCAGAAGGGAGGTTAGAAATGTTAGAAATCATCTTTATTATCATTTTATTTATTTTTTGTGTATGAAGTAGACTTTATTAAAGAGGGCTTGGAGCTGGATCCAGAGGAAGGAAACATGATACAACGCAAATAATTTTGAACTAAATAAGTCACTCTTTTTCTCTTAAAAGATCTGTAAGATGTTTTCACTGACTTCTTTAACTCATGTGATGGCTCCAACCTCTTGCCTTTTTAATGTTTTTTTTTTTTTCACTTTCCTCCCATCTTAAGTCCTCAGGCATCCCTCTAGACAGTCCCAGGCTCAGTAAATTCGCAATTAGTTCTCCTCTGGGTAATGGTAGGTCCTCCAGAACAAAAGAGCATCTTGTTTACTCAAATCCTCCTTCCTTAGAAGGAAGATGTTAGTTTGTTTGTATTTGAAAAGTTCTAAAAGCACAAAAAAGTAAAATTACTCTTATGCAGTTCTTTTTAAAAATTACATAACGAAGTTAAAGTTTCCTTATTCATTCTGTTAGCATTTATCAGTCAAGATATTTTCCTAAGTTAAATTAAATATATCTCTCTCTACATAGACATGTACACTCACACATATTTATAGAAAAGAAAATATGTCTTATATTTTGATCTGTTTTTTATTTTAAAATATATTGTGAAAAAATTTCCAACGCCATACCTCACATGCAATCTAGTCCATAAACCAGATAGAATGTTAAGTTTTCAACTATGTTTCTGTTGATAGAGTTTTATGATGACTTAACCTATGTGCTTTTACAAATGATGTGTCACAGACATTCTTGCACATAAATCCTTATGTACTCTTGCTATTATCTCCATTGGATAGATTCCTAGAGGTTAGGTTGTTAAATCAAAGAATATGCACACTCTAAATCTTACTAGAAATTACATCATTCCTTTTAAGAAGGTTAGTTTACACTCCAGTAGACAATTGAATTGGGGTGCCCACTTCTACACTTGCCCTCCAGCAGTTGGAAATGCTTCAATGTTTTGAGAGATGAAGAAAGGGCATAGAGAGAATTAGCAGTTGTTTAATGACACGCACTTCAGTGTTGGCAATGTTGGCACCAAGATTTCAGATCTGTTGTCACTATACAATGACATAATGCATGTAAAATATTAAGTGAAGATTTTACCAACTCATTCAGCATGAAAGATGAATCAGGGAGGAGAACAGAGGCAAGGAGCATCCTTGGAGCTCCTCCCAGGCTGGGTGTAATGCCCGGTCACTTGTTCTTCTGGCACGCTGTGCCATAGCTTCACAATATTAAATTTAATTAGTTGATTCGTTGTCTACCATAATACTGTCCCTGGAGGACAAGAAAGTGAGAAGGTATATTCTTTGACATCAGAAACTGATGACCCATAGGCTAGGATGCTGTAGTCAACCTCAAATTCCCAAAAGAAATGTGAAGAATTAAATTTCCAAGTGTGTGGTTCTCTCATTATATTAGTTGTTTAATGCCTGAAATTTACCAAAGATAAAGAGACAGTTATTACATCATAAATTATTGTGAGATTTTTTTATGTGAATTTCCTCTCCTAAATTAAGATACAAACTCGTTACAAGAGAGATCATAACTTAATCTTCTTTCATCATGTCTTCCACTATGACAAGTCATGTATTGAGGAGCAAGCCCAAAGGAGACACTCAATACATAAAAAGTGGGGAAAAATGATGGGACTGGTTTTTGGTGTGATTTAGGGAAACCAGTTCCTTCACTTTAGAGTTGTGCCTCATAAATGTTGATTAATTAAATCACCTATGGTTATTTATCTAAAAGTCAGTATCACATTTGCAAAGTGATGAACAGAATCTCAGAACTACCCTAGAATGGTGCTAGCTTCTCTGCTGCCCATATTCACCAAGGTATGATATGCCCCACGTTCTTCAGCTGCAAGTTGTGGATCTGGGTGGGCCAGAGAGGAACGTCTTGGGAAATGAGATTGTAGAAGGTAACAGTCACTAGAAGAATTTGGCCCTCAAACCGAGGACTCCTCAATCAATATGTATGACTTTCAGAATTCTTATTTTAATCAGTGAAACGGAAATGAAATTCCAATGTAGCTTTTAGTTTTTAAAAAATTACAAGTGGTATATGATATTCATGCATACCATTTCCTCTGAAATTCTTTTTACAAATTGAAGAAAATAATCATATAACATACTGGAAAGAACACTAGCCTAGGCATCCAGAGATTTAATTTCATGCCCTAAAATTATCACCTTGTAACTATGTAATCAAAAGCTGTTTCTTCCTTCATCTTACCTCATTTCACTCATAGATAGAATAAAATAGTTGATGATATGTAGGCTCTCCTTCCACCCCAATATATGAATACACAATTCCCTGACTAGCATTGAAGATCCATCCATCCATCCATCCATCCATCCATCCATCCATCCATCCATCCATCCATCCATCCATCTATCCATCCATCCATCCATCCATCCATTCATTCTTTTCATGAGTATTTATTAAATCCCTTCATGCTATGTTTATGTGATTTGAGTTCTTCTGCTTTGGATTGGTAGATTGATGGCATCATCAGCCTTTGAAGCACCCAGACTCAACATCTGGTATATATTCTGACTCCTTTTCCTCTCTTATACACTCCACCTTCAACCAGTACTTAATGCTTATTCTTTTTCTGTGTCTATCTTTGGTTCATCTTAAACCTTCCATACCCATCCCACTGTTCTTTCTTTCTCCAGCTTCACCAGCTCTGTCGAGTTGTTGCAATAACTTCCTAAGTGGTCTCCCAGCATCAATAATCTTTCTTCCCAATCCACTATACATACTATATCCAGAGTTATCTCCAATCTTTCATTTTTATCAACATTTTTTGAATTTTATTGAATTTAGACACTGTGCTTGGATCCTTAAGGAGCTCACAGTCCAGAGAGGAAGGCAGACAAAATTAAAGAATAAGTATAATATGGTATGGGACTGTGATGGTGGAGGAACACTTAAGAGTATTCGATTTCTTCTTTTCTTCTTATAAAGGCTTCCTCCTTACTTGTTTCCTCTTCTATTTATCTTATACACATTTTTCCCCCATGATTCTAGCATCTCACTTATCACATCTTTTAGAGACCATTCTCCACTTTTCTCTCTTTTTGACCAGACTTTGAGTTTCCTGATGGCAAGAATCTGATCAACTTAAGCAAGAGGTCCCCATCCCTTGGCCATGGGCTTGTACCAGTCCAAAGTCTGTTAGGAACTGGGCTGCACAGCAGGAAGCGAACAGCGGGTGAGCAAGTGAAGCTTCATACGTATTTGCAGCCGCTCCCCAGCACTAGCATCGCCACCTCAGCTCCACCTCAGATCATCAGGCATTAGAGTCTCATAGGAGCACTGGTCCCTGGTGCCAAAAAGGTTGGGGACACTGACTTAAGCCATCCCTTTGAGTTGAAACCTTGGGTGGCTCCATTTAGCCCTCAAGAGGAAGTTCAAACCTTTATATTAGATCTAATTATTATTCCAATTAACTCTGCTTATTAGTCCATATTCAGTTCCATTTGAATTCTAAACCCCCTTTCTCTCATCCCCACTTAACCTTTAGAATCCCATTCTTTAGGTACATAAGAGCTTAAACTTCCAGTACTCTCACATTTGCTGTCTTTGGGTAAACCCATGCCCTCTTCTGAGAATACCCTCCAAACACTTTCCCCCCTACTCTCCTATGGGGATTTACAGGGAGGGTCCTATCCTCTCTTTAAGATCTAGTTTAAATTCTCTTTTTCCAAGAACATTGCAGAGAATCAGATCCACCCATTTAGAATTAATTTTCACCAGTTCTCAAATACTTCTTATAGCATATAGGTCTATCTTCTGCAGAGATTTTTGTAATCTTTTTATCTACTTCTTATATTATGAGCCCCTGGGAAAAAGTGACCATGTCATTTGGGTTTTTGCATCCTCCATATCACATAGCCTAGTGTCTGTCCTAAGTAGCTGCCATACTGCACAGGCTTTGTGACATTCTCATAGAAGACCAGGAAACTGGGCTCGGGGAGAGGCTGAGTCACCTGCCCAAGGCACCAGCAGGTACGTGATACAATTTAGATTTGAACACAGGTGCCTCTTAATAACCAAGCTACACTGCTTTCCTACAAGGGGCCACAATAAATGCTGAATGGTTTTGTAGCCATTTGGAGAAGCAGTTGAAGATATAGTTAACAAGCATTTCCTGATTACCTGGGGAGTTTCTAAAAGTTTTTTTTTTTGAGTGGGTTGGCATCTAATCTTGCCCTTAAAGATTGAAAAGGAATTTGACAAAGAAAAAGAAGAAAGAGTATTCTCATAAGAGAATAAAATTTGAGCTAGGTCCTTGATGAAGGGAATAAAGGATGTTTTGGTGGAGAGGATGGGAGCTATTTACTGACTTGGTACCCCAGCCAGGCTACAGGAACTGAGGGAAGGAAACCACTTGTTCTTGCTCAAGGCTGCATCTCTATTGCCCATGCAAGTCTAACACAGAGCTCACGTTAAATAGACTCAATAAATACTATCTAAGCCTTTTTGTGTTAATGTCATTGTAAACACTTTCATGGCCTCGAATATCCTAATTGTAATTATCTTTGTGAAAGCTTTAAAAGCCTAAAGCAACACTTTTAGACCCTGAAAGTGAAACCTCCAGTCCCTAGAAAGTTTCACTGACCAACCCAGTTTCATTGACTGGTTGAGTGAAAAACAAACATTAAACCAACAGAACAAGCTATGAAAAATCAAAAAAAGAAAAACAAATATTTCAGTTCCAAGAAACTTAAGGTATTTTCAGTAATATGCCTTTTGCAGAGAAACCTGAGAGAGTTTAGGTGGTATCAGTTTCAATTCCGGTAGAGACTTTTGACCTTCTGACTCCTAAGGAGAGAGGAAAAAACCTTCTGCCCAACAGCTGGGCCAGGGGCCTGCGTCTGAGGACACACAGGGAAATGAAGCAGAATCAATGAGGTTCTTCTCATGTCTATTAGGTTGTTTCACTCCTCCTTGTTTTATAATAGAATAAGCTGTAAGCAGGTCTGTGTCAGTGAGCATATTTAAATCACATTTGTTGAATCAGTGAGTCATAAAATGGCTCAACACAGAGTTAGTGAGTGAAGGAATTTAGCATGATGAAGTAAAAAATGTATTCAACCTGAAGCAGGAGAACCTCCGCCACATATTAGCTGGGTGACTCTGAGCAGGCACCTCTTTTTTCTGGACCTCAGTTTCCACTTCTAGTTCTGACATTTTTGGCAGATCCTCATTACAGTAGGAGAGAGAAAAGTGCATGCAAAATGTTTATAGTTTTTTGTTTGTTTGTTGTTTTTTAAAGAAGCTATGCATGGAAAGCCCTCTATGTGCATCGGGATTTGAGAATTGGAGGTTTTTTCCTTTATTCTAACCAGGGCTTCCCAACCTCAGCACAGTTACTGTTTTAAGCTGGATAATTCTTAGTTATAGAGGGCTGTCTTGTGCATTGTAGGATGTTTTCCAGTATGTGTGATCTCTACCCACTAGATGCCAGTAGCATCCACTTCCCTCTTCCCAGTCGTATCAATCCAAAATGTCTCCAGACATTGCCAATTATTCTTTGAGGGCAAAATTGTCCTCTATTAAGAAACTTAGCCCCTTGAATGGTCTTTCCAACAGAAACTGACAGAATCCTTAGAATAATGTAGCTGAGGGTTGCTTTTGGGAGAGTGTGAAAACCAGGAACAGAGGCTCCCTCCAATACTAAGGACCTGGAGATAGGGCATGCCAGGGGATTCAGGAAAGTTAGAAGTACATGAGGTCTAGAGGCAAGAAACTGGCATCTCTGTCCTTGTGTTATCATTGGCTGGCTGTGTGACCTTCATTATACTGCTTAACCTCTCTGAGCCTTAGAGTTCCCACGAACCCTAGGGAAGTAATCTCTCTCCTACATGAATCTTCTTCTCATCCTCCGACCTCCACACACACCACCAAAAGGTTGTTAAGAAGACTAAAAGTAACATATGTGAAAGCACTGTGAGCTAAAAACCACAAGACAAAAACATATTATCACTCTAAAGTGTTTTTTTTTTTTTTCTGAGAGAGCATAGAAAAGAAACTTTATTCCTAGATATTTTTTCTGTCAAGAGCAGTAATGGTGACATTGAAGGTACTGCCACAGCAGTAATGAAAACAAATAATGGAGAACATTCTCAGGGAACATTGCCACAGTGTCAACTCTAAGACTTGATTTCTGTTGGGCCATGAGTTAGCATTTTTCCAGTAAAAATGAAAGGCCTCCCTGAGGAAGGCACCATGGTATTAGGCAAAGGCAAGAATATGCTATTTGGCTGTTCACATACCTGGCAGTAACTTGGCCCTATGCTGACTCTTCAGCAAGGCTATCAATCTGGAAGATGCCTAGATGACTCATGTCTCCTACAGCTGAGAACTTCGGAACTAAGAGAGGCTTCCGAGTGCTGGCGGGTTCCTCAGAGTGGGAGTCCAGGAGCTCTGGTTACAGTCTGGACTGGAATGGGTGGCCCTTCCAATGCCTCAGGCCAAGCCAAATAAGGCTGGGTCCAGGGTTTGAACTGCACTCTCCAGTTGTGGGAAAGTTCACCCCTAGAGTAACATCCTAGCAAGCAGACTAGGTACCAGGTCAACAGGCTGGTGACTGTCTAGAAAGTGTAATTAGCTCAGAAACAATCTAGAATTTCAGATCAGAAACCTCTAGGGTTCATATGTTTAAGTTTGAAGGAATAATGTAACTCACACATCTGAATGCTTTTGTACATGGACCACTTGTTCATCTTTTGAGGATGGTATAGAATTGTGGCTAAGGCTTTCACTTCTGAGCCTCACCCTGGCCCTGCTTCTTGCAAGCTGTGTGAAACCATGGGCCCAGTGGGTGCTGTGTAAATCTTAGCTGTTAGTCAGTGTGCTGCTTGATGCTGGCAGCAACCTCTGAGGTCAGCAGTGTAATCATCATCACACTGATTTAGGTCTGGAATCTAAAGTTCAGATAAGGGCATGCTCACATAGTACCAAGTCACTCATCCTTCTATCTGTCTCTGCTATCTAAATGCCATCGATGCCTCAAGTCTGTTCAAATGTTAGCTCCTTTACACATTCTGCCTTCAGAATGGAGTTAATTTCAGCTTTCTCCAAGCTCCGTAGCATTTTATGGTTATCCCTATTATACTCTAGCACTCACCTGAGCCATAGTAAGCAGGGAAAAGGACCAAGGTAAAGACACAACACACTGCAGACTGTAATAAAGACCAGAGAAAGAAGCACAGGTGAAGAACTCAGGAGGATCAAAGGAAGGACAGTTTCTCCCTGATGTACTCATTCCCTCTTTCTCCCACCTGACCGTCATAATATGTCACGGTACCTTTTACAGCCCTCACAACTTTCTGGTTCCAGTCAAAGCCACCTCCATATGTGATCTCTCCCTTCTGAGACAGAGTATCTTAGGGGGTGGAACAGTTCAGATTTACTTTTACATCGTCCATAGCACATGGCCAAAGGTTGCAAGTACTTAAAAATGTGTATGGCACCGGAGAAACGCTTGCTGACTGACAGTGGGTGATGTGCTTGCTGTGTGATGGCAGAGATTATAATGATAACAGGGAGGTTAACTGAACCAAAACCTAGCCGTCACGAAGGGTGATATATGCATGACGTTTCACTATGACTGAGTGAACAACAAGAGATCCACGAATCAGACCTAGAACTGTGGCTCATTCACTGGCAAACTGAAAAGAAACTGGAAAATGACAAAGGCCTACAGGCAAGGACAACCTTAACAGCTTGAGTCTGATCTATAGATTAATGTAACAGTGACATAGGAAGTACTGATTCCTCTGATATTTTAAAAATGCAACTTTTTAAAGCACTGAAAAAAATGTATTATATTGTTTACAGAGGAAGACAGAAGATATGCAAGGTATAGATAAGAGAAACAATTTCATCACAGCAAGCTGAGTACTATGAAATTTCATTGTAATTCCCTTGTTCTAAGTTTATGTAGTTAAGATTATACTGATTCTGTATATTTCATAATATATTTTATTTGTTTTTTGAATAAATAACAGATGCATAAGTACAGAGTTCACAAGGCACAAAAGCACAGAGAGTGGAAAGTTAGTCTCTCTCTCACTCTTGCCTGCCATGACGCAGCTTTCTCCCAAGCCTCTCATAAATCCTTGGAGAGGAGTCCTATGCCTACCACTGTACATTTTTTGAATGAGTTAATAGCCTTTAGTCCTTCAAGATTCTCAGGAACCAAAAATTGCCTGTAAGAATTAAACATGTCCCTAATGTAACATCTTCGTGCTGATAAAAGACATAATTATACTGCCTCTCCCCCAGTTACATAACCAGAACTGCATAGTGCAACTCTTTCTAAAGAGAATTCTCAACTGACAAAGGTAGTTAAAGGGACTCAACCAAGATAAAATCCCTTAATAGGCCCCTGTCCCAAAGATTTCCCTGAGATGTCTTAATACTCTACAGTGGTTCAAAAAGTTCAGAACTTGAAATCAGAGTCTGCATGTGTCTGTGTTGTAGTGACTTAAGATTTTAACCCCAGGCTCATGTTTCTAAAGGCAGGCACTTCTTTCTTCCAAAATCAGACCTGGCAAGGGTTTCCTCACCTTGTTCTGCCCTCGAGTGCTGTGCTTGGAGGTAGGAAGAGTAGGTGGGGGAACTCCAGTTCCAATGAAGCAGTTTTAAGAAAGTCATTTCCATAAAACGTAGCTCAAAACAGAGAAAGCCATTTTATACATACCCAAACTCTGTCCCCTTTAGTTTCACCTCTCCACCCCACTCCCTACCCGCTAAAACACACACAGTTGGAAGAGTGGGACCCAGGATTTTCCTTGAGGTCTGCCGCCTTGTGCTGCCCATGGATTTAAACTGTTACAAACCTTCCCATTCAGAGCATGCGCTGCCTACTGCCTCATTGTAGGACTTCTCCACCGTAGGCAGTTTCAAGAGTTTTTCAGGAATCTGCTACAATTTGGAAGTTTATTTACCAATAAAGTGACTTTTCCTCTCTGCTTTTCTTCCTTTCCTCCTAGTACCCATCTGATAAAGTTACAGAAGGCATCTCAGATTCACAACACCCCCCGCACCAGCCCCCCACTGAATAACACATCGTCTGGCAACAGGAGGCATTTGATTACATTTGGATGGCACGCCTGCATCAACTCCAGTTGTCCCCGAATTGGAACTGATGGGTCTCACGTGTTGCAGCCAACAGTTTGTCTTCACCCACTCCCCTCTCTGAAATGAACCTTTCTCTGAGAAAACAAGAAACCTACGTGCCATTCTGGGTGAGAGACTAATAGGAGCTGTGTCCCAGCATCGCATCCCAGGCATGGCAGGCAAGAGCACACTCTGAGGGGTTTCCAACAGCAAGCTGTGCTTCAAGCATCTCTGGAGAGACCTTCTGAACCAGAGGACACAAATGTTCTCTTTGAAATACTGTAGCCTCTGTGTTCATTTTAACTCATGGGCATGGAATTCTTGATGTGCTCAGTATAGGGCCTCAAGCTGCTGTCTCCCTTAGCAAGCCTTCATAACCTCCCTCTCCCCATTCTGACTTATCTGCTGTTAGTCACTGCTGCAAGCAGAATAATGGCTCCCCAAAGATTTTCACATTCTAATCCCCAAAACCTGTGAATATATTATATCACATAGGAGGAGGAAATTAAGATTATAAATAAAATTAAGCCTGCCAATGAGTTCACCTTAAAAAAATAGGGTGATTCTCTATCTTGCTTATCCTGGTGGTCCTATTGTAATCACAAAGGTCCTATAGAGGAAAGAGAGGCAGACCTGTCAGAACCAGAGTGGTGTCATTGTGAGACTCTACCTGCCACTGCTGGCTTTGAAGATGGAAGAAAGAAATGGGGGCATGAACCAAGGAATTCAGATACTCTCTACAATCTTGAAAAAGCAAGAAAACAGATTTTACCCTAAAGCTGCCTTGGCTTTAGCACAGTGGGGCCTAGTCAAACTTCTGACCTCCAGATTGAAATACTTGTGTTGCTGAGGCAGCAGTAGGAAACTAAGACAGACACTGTGCACTTGCCATGTGCTAGGCATAGTACTGGGTGCTGAGGGAGGATTCCCACAGCATGCGGATTGTACCATGTATCCATCATTGGGGTTCAGCCAGGGAAAATGAAAGCAACTGTAAGTGTCTAAACAGGGAATCTAATCAGGTCATTGGCTATACAGGTGACTGAAGTTGAGAAGCCGATTCAGCCATTAGCAATAGCAGAGGTTGCTACTGGACAGGCTAGAGAGACAAAGAAAGGAGGTCATGTATTGGAGTCCAGAGACCATGGCCACCTAATGGAAGCTGGACTATGGTGAGCCTTCCTAGCTGGGGCCACGAAAGGACAGAGACCTGATATAGAGGCTGCCTGAGGTGGAAAGGGGGCGTGGAGGAAGGGGGCATGAGAAACCAGAGAGACACCCTGTTTTCTCCCTTTCTCCTACCCTCCTGTCTTCTGCCAATACCTCCCATAGGCTATTCTAGCTGTAAGCAAAATGACGGAAGAAGCTGGAATAGGCAAGCAGGAGTCAGCCCTCTTTCAGCACAGAGCAGAGCTGGGGAAAAGCAGTGAACAGATTAATGGACTTGAGGAAGAGTATGCCCAAGACTGGCAGGTATCTCCTTTATGCACTGATCACCATGACTCTTGAAATGTTATTTATTTATTTAACCAAATTCTTTACCACGGCTTCTAAGACCCTATATAACCTGGCCCTTCCCTAACTTCTCTGTCCTTGTCCACAAAGTTCTCCCCCTTCATTCACAGCATCCACACCACACTGGCCTTTGCTCTGTTCTCAATATGCCAAGCAAGTCTCATCTCAGGACCTTGCCCTGGTTTTTTACAGCTTCTACTAGACTCCCCACCCCTTGTTTCTCTCCTAACTGATCACTTTTCATCATTTCAATCTCAGCTCAACTGTCATCTGCTAAATAAGCACTTCTCCCACCTAAAATAGGCCCCCTCACCTAAAGTCACCATCACATTTCCATGTTTTATTTTCTTCAGAGCACCTATTATCTGAAGTTATCTTGGTTATATGTTTACTTGTTTATCATAGCCTTCTCCAACTGTAAGCTCCTTGAAAGTAGGAATCCTGTCTTATTACTTGCTATGTCCTTGTATTGGAGTTGGCTCGATATCTACCAAAACCTGTTTCTTCTTCCTGGAAGTAGAGTAAGGTTCATTCCTTATTCCTTTCTGGGAAGATGTGACAGAGTTCTAGCTAATGAAACATAAATGGAAATATATAGTGCTGCTTCCAGGCCTGGATGTGAAAACCTCTCATGCACACTTCTGCATGTTTTTCCCCCTTCTGCCAGATGATAATAGCCCCTCAGGGATGGTAGAGGCACAGATGAAAGGAACCTGGGCTCTTGGATGACTAAGTGAAAGAGAGTTGCTCCAGCAACCTACATACCTATCTAGGATTGTTATGTGAACAATAAATAAATGTGTTTTGTATTGAGTCATGATATTAGTCTACCCTGACTAAAACGATTCCCAATGCCAAGAATTTCTAATGCTTGGTGCTATTGGCCTTTACGAGTTATTGAATGAATGAGTATTAAACTTTCAATAATTACGCATTCAGTGATGGAATATATATATTTTTTTACCTTCATTCTCTATCTACCAAGCTCCCTGAGGAATGGGAAGTGCAATATTAATCTCCTTGCTCTAGACACCTTCCATTTCACCTAAACCTTCTTAGATTCGAAAGGTGTGTGTAACACTGAGCTTTTAGGCAGCATAAGGAAGACAACGACAGAGCATGGCGTAGATGCATTAGTCTAAGGAGGAGTTCTACATTGCTGTAACTACCAATGTCTGTGCACTGATTTAGAGTTTACACAGGGCTCTTCTCTTGATCCTTATAACATCTCTGAAAGGAAATTACTATTATGATTTGCACCTTACAGATGATGACTCTGAGTTCACAGAGGTTAATTATCTTGTTCAAAAATCTTACTTCTGGCTCCATAGTCTAGTGGTTAGCATGTCTGCTTTTACACGCAGAAGGTCCTGGGTTCGTGCCCTAGTGGAGCCACGGACCATATCCTGGATGCTCCAGGCCCCCTGAGTGCACTGGGGGTGCCAGGCCCTGGGTCCACACCCCAAGCATGTGGGAAGAGATGCCCCATCTTCAGAGATCTGGTTCTTAAGGGGAAACAGCAATATCCATAGGTCAGGAGTGGAAGTGAGGGGTAGAAGGAATTAAAGAGGGGGGAAAATTCTTACTACTTCAAGCAATAAAACTAGAATTGTTCAAAAATATTTATGGACTACCTACAGTTTTCTAGCTCCTGGCTGAAACATCTGTGCCTAGTCGGGGCTCGGGAAATAATACTTCTGCTGTTGCTGAGATTCTCAGTGCAAGTTTCTGGGTGGTCTGCCAGGCTTGCCTGGAGGCAGCAACATCACAGTCACCCTCAGCAGCTCTCCCACTTGCCCAGGCTAACGGCCCTGGCCTTCTCAGTCTGCCCTTTTCCATACATTCTTTCCTCCTGCCCATGCCAAGATTTCAGTAGATGATTGAGAATAGGTTCCAGGCCATTTAGCTCAGTCAGAAATTTGGGTGAAAGTTTCCCCCCACCCATCTCAGGCCTCAGATAACCCATCAGGGTGTTACAGCCTACTCGAAGGAGGGGCAAGAACCACCATGGAGATTTCCAGACACAGGATTGGAGCAAAAGTTTCTGCAGCTGCCATATTTATGCACTCTTTTCTGGTTGTGCAAAGTGTGTCAGCAATGAATTGGTTGGAAAAGTTAGGACAAAAAGCTGAAGAGGACCGACTTAACTTGTCTACATAGAGCAAGGAAAGACCCCCAGAGGGTTGCTTGCAGTCTGGATTTTTTTTGCCAAGGCAAGGAACTCAAGCACTGGTGGCTGAAGAGAAAGAGGAAGGTTAGATGGCCAGGTCTTTGCCAAGTTTCAGCCTTTCCCAGCCTGACAACACTCCTTTCTGTGCTCGGGTGCCTCTCTCTGTAAATAAATCCTGGCTACTCTTACAGTGCAGGATGTCCCACATACCGTACTTCTGAGGTGGGGTGAAATACAAATATGCCTTTTCATAATAGCTTTACACCTGGGGCAGCAGAGGACTGGTTTATTACCTTGGTAAACAAAAGTTAGAATTCAAGCAAAGTACAAACTTTGCCCAAGGCACTTCTGACAGTGCACCTTGTGTTTGTGAAATGAACTTGTATATATACAATGTGAAGCAATGGAAGGTTGGGCTTTTTCTTTTCTTCTCTCTCTCATCTGATTTCCAAGATTTAAAAGTTTGCAGGGGGGGTGGATGGGTGGAGGAGGTGTGGGGAGGGAATTTGCTTTGGCTCTGGTTTTTTTGAGCATTTTGGAATCATGCTGCTTGGTGTGGAAAAGAAAATTAGTCAATTTATATTGTTTTCCAAAAAAGTGTATTTCTTACTGCTCTCAGGGTAAAAATTGGGGTTTGTGGGTGGGAGACAGGGTAAACCAGTTTTGGAAACACATAAGGAAAAAAGAATTTGCACAGAAGTTAAATATTAAAAAAATAAAAATTATGTCTTCAGTGCCTATTTTGTGCCAATAACAGAACCATGCACTTTCATAAGCATTATTTCATTTAATCTTCACAATCACATGGAGTAGGGATTATTAATCAAAATGTCCATTTTACAAGAAACTATAGTTGCTGATGAGATTCAAGCCTCGGTTTTCTAATTCCAAATTCAGTGTTTTCTGTACTGCCCTCCACCTTCTCTATGGGGTCACAAACCATGTCCTGCATGGTAACTTTGCTTACCCTCCTTGTACCCTGATTTTTTCTGCTTCATTCTACACCAACATTTGGGGAAAGACCGAATCTCCGTGCTTTCGTGCATTTCTGCTTAGATTTCTCTACTCCTTTGCAGCCACCTTGCCATCTGGGACACTCTCACCAACCAGCAGCTCTATGCATTTAGGAGCAAAAGATTAGAAACATGTGGATTAGATTTCCCCAAAAAACACACATAAACTTAAAAGCAAATGCAGCAACAGGCTAAGCGAGCACATATCTCATGTTTGGTTGGCTCCACAAATGCCTCTGCCTTCTCCCATCCCCAGCTTGAAAAAATCAGATAAGCTTTAGCAAAAGCATCTGAACTTTTTGGGTTCTTTACCAAAACAAGCCTTTGAACTTGAAGAACTTTGCCCATCTCTGTTTGCATGTTCACTCCTCAAAAGTCCAGCTGGGGCTTGCCTGATACAGAACTCAAGCCAGTGAAATTTTAACTCTTTCATACACAGATTAATTCTTAAGCTTCTAAAATGAGAGTGAACTCATTAGGCTTATTTTTAAAAGAGGTGATACAAATATATCACCTTGTGCCTATCTTCACAGATGAAGGATTCCTTGTAGGAACATATTAAACTGAGGCTAGAGAGAGGTGGTATTGTTAAAGCTTTGTTAATTCAGCAGTTTCAGGGTACCAGAACTGTGGCTGCTTGTACTCAGCAGGATTTCAAGGGAACCATTAGTCCCCCTACTCCAACTCCCTTTCCATCTCTAAGCCCTACTATTAATGCATCTTTAACTGTAGCTCCTTGAGGAATGCCTTTATTTATTAAAAGCTTTTAAAAACTTATTGGAACACAAATATTCATTGCAAGGAAACAGATTTCTGTTGCAAATGGATTAAACACAATCCCTGTGCTGGAGCCCTTGAAGCAGAAGAAATGAGGATCTCTAAGCTGTGAGACAAGCTTGGTCATGGATGCTTGCATTAGACACAGCTCTGAAAACCCAAGCAAGCCAAATAGTAGAATGTTAGCTCTTAAAGAAACTTTAAAGAGCATCTAATCCTACACTTTTCTCTTACAGAGAAGGAAACCAAGGCTCTGAGTGGAACAAGCAAGGCTAAGGCATTCATAGCTGGCCAGTGACAAGCCTCCCCAACTCCCTGGCCAAGGCTCAGGTTTCTCCCCATGCAATCTTTCATACTAGGAGAAAGAATTAAGTAAAGACAAAAGCCAAGTCCCAAATTCTGTCCTAAATTCACTTTTCCTGGCTTTTCATCACTGCTTGTCAATACATGTCCATAGATTGAGTTCATGCAAAGATGTTTACCCTGAGAAAAAAGAGAGACGAGAACCTGGAATTCTTCTGAAACATTGCTTAGAAATCTTATTCAAGGTTAAGAGATTTTACACATGTCTCTTTACATGATTATGATTATAGATCAGATAAGCAATGCTAAAAAAGAAATCTATATTCCTTTCTTACTTTCAATTTAATTCTCAGTAATTTTTTTGATTTTTTAGCTGGTGATTCTAAGTTGGTATGGGTTCCTAGTCTTGGGAAATGTAGTCATCCCATGATTGGGTCCTAATCTGAAGTAATTTATAGAAGGCTAGACTGTTAGGACTAGAAAGAAGCTTAGTGATACTCTGTACCACATTTCTTAGTTCATAGATGGGTACAAGAGAGTGGAGAGAGGATAAATTACTATCTTGGGTTACTTGGCACATTAATGGACTCAACCATCAATTCTCCCAACCACATAGAAGAGATATTCTTCCATCTGACAATTACAAACTGGCTCCCTTTGTAATAGTCAGGTATCTTTTATGAATAATTAATGGCTGTGCCCAACTCCAGGGAGGTGAACACTTATTGCAGCCTGAGCCTGACTAACCCACAGATATCTCTCTGAGGTCTGGATTGTGAGTTATCCTTGCCATCTTTTGTTTCATGGAAAGACTGGTATACAGAAAACAAGTGAATTTTCCAAGATTACATGATGAATCAGCAAAGGTTCTGAGGCAACCAACATGTTGTTACTAGATGAGGAATCAGAAGACATAAATTCCTGTCCTCACATGATCTCTAACCATATGTGAGATTTTGGATAACGCAGTTTCCTTTCTGAGTCTCAGTTTCCCTATCCATATTAGGGCTTTGCTGGATGACCTCTAAGAACCTTTCAGCTCTCATAACTTGTGGGTCTAGAAATCAAGACTCAGAGCTAGTTCATGCCTTGAACATGATTGTATGAAGTCAGAAATTGACTTCTGTGCAAAAAAAAATAATATGTTCAGTTTTATTCTTTTCTACGACTTTTTTTCCTCAAGCCCTTTGTGCCTGTTATAAACTGTCTGCCTGTAAGGACAAGCATAGAACAAAGCAAACTAGTAACAGACAAATAGCAATAGAAAAACTCAGAAATGTGATATTTTTATCATTTTTACTTCTTGAGGTATGTCAAGAAAATAAAATAATATTTATTGAACATTAAGATGATTATATTCACTATCTTATTTTAAATCTTTAAACAATTAGCGTTGTCATGCCCTTTTTTCAAAAGAACGCACTGAGGCTCAGAGATGAAATAATTTGCTTAGTAAACACACTGCTAAGCAGTAAAGTCCAGATTTGAAGCCAGCTTTCCTGACTCTAAAGCCCACATTTTCCACAGTTCCAAGTTGCATGTGTAAAATACAGCCCTATTGTCTGTTAGCAAAATTGTTTTTCCATAGGAGAGTAAATGAAATATGTCAGCATTTCATAGGACTCCAGAAAAAAAAGCATCATGGCTTCCCTGGGCTTCGACATTTAAACATCTTTGAAAACAAGCAAAGACTGTGAAACAAATGTATGACTTTCCCCAACAATTTTGGAGAGAGGGTGTATTAATGTCTAGAAATATTTCAATTGAAAATATTTATTAAAATATCCATAGGACTAAAAGCCAATTGGCTGTTTCTTTGTTTAAAATTCATGTTACTTCAGACATGCATCAGGTTTTTGTCCGGACCCCTTATATAGTTATTCAATCCTGTAATCCTCCTAGGGACACAGGGCAAGATTTGAATGGACTTGAAGAAACTGTTTCTGATTCAGAGCCTCCCTGAACAGGGGAGTTTGCATAGTGTCTCCTCAAAGTGGCCCATATATCATCCCTAAATCTATGGAGTAACTGGAACCAGATCCCACAAGTTCATTCACCCAACATTTATTGACAGCCTCAAATGCTTCCATCACAGTGCAAGGCTTGTGCTACCAAAATAAATACAACTTAGCCTTGATCTGTCCTTAAACACCTAATCCAGACTAGGCCGAGACCTCAGGAACAACTATAGAAGGCTGCATTGTTCTATGCCTGCTTCCAGAATGTAGAGATAAAAATCAAGTAATGTGGCAAAAGACCCTGTTTTTTTCTGTTTTGACTTTCATCAGAATGAAAATTGCTGTGCCCCTTTTGTCTCCTGGTAATTGCCAGAAAACCAGTTTGAAATGACTGGAGGTTTGGCTATCACTTCAGTTCAAATCCCTAAAGATGAGATTACTAAGGTTAGTGAGTAGAAGGGTTGTTCAAGGTCACTCATAGGGTGTAGGGTGTGGGGTAAGGCTGAGACTAAAAGCTGGGTTCAGTGTTCCTTTCACTAACATTGTCTAATTGCCTTGGGAGCAAGAAAGACATTATTAGTTTAGAAATAAAAACAGTGTTTGTTTAATAAAAAATTAGATCCAATGGGCAGACATATCTGCATTTTCTCAAACTACTGTGGCTCATGATTACATTGAACTGATTCTGTGGCCTAGTAACAAAAATATCTTATGCCGCAACCACTATGATCATCCTGAACATACCAGGTCTTTCCATGCTCTGGACATTATAGTCCCTAGGTCTGGAATATCCTTTGCCTTTCTCTTCACAGCAAATGCTTACTCTTTCAGATCCAATTTTATCACTTCTGTGGAACTGTGCTGGATTTGTTCCAGGTCAACATTTCCCAGACTCCCCTTTCCTACATAGTCGTGTTAGTTATAAGAGACATTTTGTATAACATTTGGAATATGAAAGTGAAGCTACTAAGTTTTAATATTTAGAAGTTGGTGGGGGACATCATGTGCTGAGGTGTCTTATGGATGTTGTCCCTGATCTGCTGGCTCACCTGTTTGGGTGGGGCAGCAGCTGAGTCCTCAGTTCCTCCAGTTCCCTCCAGATTTCTTTTTGCAGCTCCTCTGAATCCTGGACCAGCAGGTAGAGCTCTATGCAGAATTCCAGATTGTCCTGTAGATCACTAACATCATCACCCAGAGGCAGTAAGAGGTAGAAAGGAGCTCCAGTTTGCCCTTGCAGATTGTAGTCCATCACAGATTTCCCTATTTCACGCCCATTTTTCTTCCCAACTGTCTACTGCACTGACTCCAAGTTTAGCACTAAACTGAGGCAACAGCCTCACATCTACTTTTTAGCCACTTCTTACAATTGTGAGGAATGAGCTTTGATAATGAATCTCTGATTCTATGTCTTATGTGTAGTGATTCTGCTTCTCTGATAGAATCCTAACTCATCAGGAGTCCTCTATAAATCCCCAGGACTATCATTTCCAGCTGTGTACTTCTATTAAAGCACACAACACACACTGTGCAGTACTTTAATGATTGACATGCATGCTTACTGTGGGTCAGGCACTATTCTGAGCACTCATTTAATTTTTACAGCAACCTAATGAAGTAAGTGTTGTTATTATTTCTGTTTTATAGATAAGGCAACAGGGGTCCAGATAAATTAAGTAATTTGCCCATGATTTCATAACTAGGAAGGGGAAGATCGAAGATTCGAACCAGGCATTCTGGTCCAGAGCCAGCACTGTGACCCTGCGGTAAGCTCTTCAAGGACAGGTCTCATTCATTGCCAAACCCTGGCACTAGGATGAATGAATGAATGAATGAATGATCCATCTACTTCATCTGAGGAAAAAATGAGTTTTCTACAAAGTTGATGGAAGGCTGATGAAAGCTTTGAGACCTAAGATCCCACTGTCCCTTGAATGCTGTCTTTCTCAGACTGGAAAGTGAGATTATAAACTATCCATAGTTAAGGTCTTGCTAGTGGACAAGAGACCTTCTTACACACCATGTATGCATCACCAGAAAGCCATCAGCATGCTCACCACAGGCAGCAGTTAATACAGACAAGGCCATGCACCACAGGCTGAGCCTGCTTTTCTCCCTAATCTAGGCAGACATTCCACCCTGGGCGGAGCCCTCTCTACCTGTGAGTCTCCCTAAGGTGTAGGTCTGAGCCTGGCTGGAGGGCAGAATTCCCACACAGGTGCCAGGCATACCTTTAGTGTTTAACAATTCACTTTTTATATGTTACAACGAAATGTGACCTCAAACTGTCCTTTTGTATGTCATAAACATAAACTTGGACTCACATTTAATTTTTAATGTTGTTGCCAATTTCTAGTCAAACTAGAATAAAAATTCAAGTTTGAATTTTAAACCAGAGTATCTTAGGCAGTAGAGTCTGTTGTTCATTATGAAATTGGGTTTCCCTATTATGTATCCAGAAGGGACACAGGGAAATTTATGGCCTCTGTCTTATGTGCAACACACACACACACACACACACACACACACACACACACACACACAAACAAATTTTTAAAAAAAGAAGAAAGAAAAAATGGAAAAAATATAATATGTAGAAAAAATAGGAAGAAACAAATCAATTGCTATAAAAGTTAGTTCAAATGCCTATATTGCTCTTCTAGGACACAGAAAGGAGGCAGGTAAAGATGTAGAAGTTTTGTGCAACTTGAAGTGTTCTACTATTCCCTCAAGAGTAGAAAACCTTCATGACATCCAAAGTATCATGACCGTCCCATGTTGATATTATGTACATGTTTTGCAGAAGCCAAACCATGAGAAGGGTTTGTAATATTGAAACTCAGGACCAGACTTGGAAAGGACCTCTAAATTGATTGAGTCAATCTTTCATTCGCAGATGAAGAAAATGAGGCTTGAAGAAATTTATTATCCAATTCTCCATGATACTGGTCAACTTGAGAAAAGGCTCTGAGCAAAGGTGTTATGACTGAAAGCAGGGGAGTCAGCCCCAGCATAGCACCCATTCTCTTTGCACAGGGTGTTGCCTGCTGCCTGAAACCCCACAGCACTGCATGCTCCTCTCTGAGATGTTAAACCAGGGATTTGGAGCGTACTGACCTGTGGCCTTGCTGTCAATAAAATTCTGTCACTTAACCTATGCTGTGTTCTAACCTACCTGGGATTTTAACCCAAACTCATAAACCCCTTATGTTTTTCCCACTTCTCTGAGTCCTGCCCCATCCCAAGTCTCCTGATAGTAGCCTCATAAGAGCTCCTCAAATCTAAAGGGAAAAGGGGACCAGAGGTTGGAGACAGAGCTGTTAAGGAGATTTATGTCCCTTTCCTTTATAAATCTTCTTCCCACCCAAGAACATTTTCCTTAGAATAAAACACTGCCTGCACAGAGAGCCCATAGAGACATTCTAGTACAACTCATTTATTAGATGAATGAAGTCCAGAGAAGTAGAATTTCTAAAGGCACACCAGAGAATGAGATTGGCTTGGGCTGGAAGAGGGATCTTGGTAGCCAGGCACTAGTCCTCCTGCCAGGTGCAACTGGCCCAAAGTATGCAGATGCACACACACAACCGCATGTGTGCTTACATGTGTGCACACAAGCATTTGGTGTCAGGAACTGGATTGCACTGAGTTTTCCTATATATCATAGAGGAGAAAAGAATGGATATATTTGCAGGTAGAGTCAAAAGGATTTACATATCTTCAACTAAACCAACAATAAAGAGTCAATCTTGCAATTTTGCCTACTACCTATTTTTAACAACCATTCACTGAAAAGTAATATATGTTTATTATAGAAAATTTAAAATTCAAAAGAAATGTTTAAAAGTAAAACTACCCATAATTCCACAACTTAGAAACAATTTTTATCAATGTTTTGGCTTACATTCTTCAATGTCTTTTTAAAAATATATATATAATTATATGCTATGTTCTATTTGGTAATCTAATCACTGTATGTTCTAATAAAACTTTTTTTTTACAATATTAAATACAGTTTCATGGAATTTTTTAATGGTTACTTACCTATTCCATTCTATTTCTATATCCATTCAAACTGTTTTTTTGCTATTGGACATTTTGGTAACTCCCTTTTTTTTTCATTACAAATAATAGATAAATATCTCTGGGTCTCTGGTTATTTTTGGATGAAATTCTTAAAATAGAATTAGTAAAACTAAGACAATGACACTTTTAATTTGATGTATATATTTCCAAGTCATGCCTCAGGGAACTTGGGTTTATTTACACTCCCAGCCACAGTGTACTTTATAAGCATTTGTCCCTCTATGACTTTGCTTATAATTTTCTGGAATTCCAAGGAACTTTAGAAATTATTTTAGTTACTGGTGTATAGGCATTCACTATTTTTCACTTGAATTTTACAAAAAATAAAAAACTAAGTAATACTACAAAATAAGAGACTGACCCAGTTCTACATTACATTGAATTTTAGTCTTAATAAACATGAATTTTCTCAATATTATAAGTATATACAGACAACTTAGCATTCTTTTATTCTTTATTTAAATCTTTCTATAAAATACTAAATATGAGCATAATGACCTTTTATTTATTTATTTATTTATCTATTTAAACACCTACAGTTTGAAAAGTGTCTGATATTCCAAGACAGTCTCCCATCCAAGTACTAACCAGTCCTGACCCTGCTTAGCTTTTGAGATCAGGCACGTTCAGGGTGGCATGTCTGTAGACCATACATGACCTTTTAAATCTACAAAATATCTCTAAAGCACTGTAATCACCCAAAGCGTAGCTATTCTGTGGTTTGGTGAGCCCAGTATCTATTTTTGAGTATTTGAGTTGTTTTCAATTTGATTGCAATGAACAGGTAGAGAGTATGAAGACTTTCCTAGATCCTGCTGTATCTCACACTGAACTGTGCTTTCAGCATCATTGAGAACAAAACAGTCTCCATTATTGCTTCTGGATGCCAATTTTTGAAATGCTTTTATTTTTATATTAATTAACACTTTATTTTTTTTTCAAACACCCAAATCTCTATTTTGTAGTTTACTGTAATCATCCAAGAGGAAATGAAAAACTGAAGGAGGTATTGAAAATATAGTTGCATATTTACATTGACATTTTAAACTTTTTTATAAAACATACATGTTATATGTAGAAAGTTATGGAATAGTAATAAAAAAGAAGACAATTAAAGTAACTTATAATATGCAAAGATAATGCTGTTGATAGAACAATACCAATATCTTTTCAATCTTTTCACTATGGAAATATATACATATTGTTCACATTGCTTTTGTAACCCAACATGACATATTGTGAACATATTATCATGACAATATTCCAATAAGTGCATACTTTTAAATAGCTTCCTAGCATGTGTCAGGCACAGTGAGATGCAATTATGAGCAAAACATGACCTGGTCCTCAGGGAGTCTACAGGGCACACTGGGGAGAGTAGAAAAGAACACAGGCTTCCTGAGTTGTGATCTAGCCCCTTTATCTTAGTTTATTCTTGTTACTAGGTAAAGTTTGACTTGATTCCCTAACACTTTTGTTTTTGTTTTTGTTTTGTTTTGTTTTGTTGTGCAATCTTAACAATTTTAAATCACAGTTTTCTTAAATTTGTTTTTAGATCACAGTATCCTACTCTGATCCATAAACTCTCTAGAGACTTGGTCATACTGCCTGTTATATTCAGCAAGCCCCTGTATGGCATGACAGAGCACAGTTTCCAAAAGCTATGGAAGCAAATCTTTCCTACAGTAGGTTCTACCAGAGGTACCAGAAGTAGAAATGGATCCTGGCTTTTGGAAATACAGGCCTTCCTTGTGCTTCAGCATCCTTGTAGCAAGAGAGGGACACCCCCAGTTTCACAGAGGGCTTTCACCTCCTTGACACCCAACGTGACTGATGCAGACTTCTGTGAGGTAGGTTGAGCTCTCCAGAAGGGGAAGATGAGGGTCAGAACAAGGAAGTGACATGACTGAAGCCCAGCCTAGTAAAGACAGAGCAGAGTCCAGGATGAAGTCCAGGCCTTATGACAGCAGTGTGGCTCTTTCTACTTCTCTCTACATACTCTGAAGGTGCTGCTGACTTTGCCAAAGAACCTGAATGGCTCCAAGATAGGCCACTACTATCTGCTCTTCTCAAACACACACACACACACACACACACACACACACACACACACACACACACACCCTGAAACACACACATGAACATAAGCATGTTCACATGAAAACAGGCAACCTCAGGCATATTATAAGTGCCCCCATCCTAGAAGGATCTGTCTCATCTTGTGGTTCTTGTGCCATTGTTGAAGCCTAATTTATACTTAACTATTGTTTGGACCAAACCACCCACAGGAAGAGGCCATCTCCACACAAGCCACACAAACTCCTTCTACTAGGAGTTTTCAGCCCTGTATAACATATACCTCAAGGACATGCTCTCTCCACCAAGGTGGGGTCAAGAGCCTCAGCATGAGGACTTCCCGACAGCAGACTCCCAATGAGTACCTGTGAAGAACAAGAGCCAGAAAGGGCTGTGAAGAGACCATTGAGATGAGATAAAACTCTAAAAAGTACTCCATGTGCACTAGAATAATGCTATTACACTATATACTTTATTATTCACAGGCATTGTCTTACCTGTATGAGCCCAGACGAAGATGCAGAGGTTCAGAGAGGCTTACTGGCTGGGCCTAGATTAGACAGTGAATAGAACAGCTTGGTTCTAAATCCCAGTTTTACTGACTTCAAAAGCAATGTACCCATTCTCTCAAACATCAACATCAATATGTTATGTGATTCTTATTTCTCACTGTGACCCAGAAGGTGAATTTGGTGAAGATAACTATCCTCATTTAACAGTTGAGGAAACAGACTCCAAGAAATGAAGACTCTTAGCCATGGTCACCAGGGGCCTTCTGGTTCTTACCTGGTCCCTGCTATGGAGTAGTCCCCCAGAGAGCAGGAGAGTACAAACAGAGCCAGAAAAGCAAAAATTCTGAGCAGATTGTGAGCTCCCTAAGTAGGCTGCTGGCAAATGGTTTGGGTATATTTGCTGAGAACCACCTTGGGGGAGCCCCAGCCTCTGACGAACAGGCAGGTATAATGTATGTTTTGTGGTCATGCTGCTTCCTTTTAGCTGTTGCCTCCTGCGATCTTCCCTCTGGTCTAGGCCAGAATGCTGTTTCCTATTGACCAGGCAAAGAGTCCTACTTTAGAATATCCCCTTGTCATGTAGCAGGTTTCTTTGAAGTAAAAAGTGAACAGAGCAGGGTAGAGAGGAAGTTGGCAAGTGAGGACAAACACACACACTGACATGGTCTACTGCCTGTTCTTGAAGAGGGTGGTAGAGCATTTTTACATTGGTCTTGACCGGTTTCTTTCACTATTATAGAGCAGAATCAAACATTACACTCTGCACTTTAAAGAGATAACAGCAGGAGACCAGTTAGGAGACTATTGCAGAAACCCAAATAGGATCTAATGGTGACTTAAAAGTGACATTAGGGTCAGAAAGTAGACACAGACTGAAGAAAGACTTCATAAGAAATCAACCAGTCTTAGGGACTGCATGGTGTAGAGAAAGGAAAGTGAAGGAATGGAGCTTCGGATGACTTCTGGGTTACTAAGTAGGCATCTAGGTTGGTAAGCATGACATAATAGACACAGAAGAAGTTGAGAAGTTTGGGGAAAATATGCTGAGCTTAAATTTTTATATGCTGAGAGTACATGCCTGGAGAACATTCTCATAAAGATAACAAGAAGGTAATTCTCAAAAGAAAGTTTCTCTGACTTCATTCTAAGAATTCAGGTGTTACAACCACCACTGACCACTACAGACCTAATGAGGGATTTAGAAAAGGGTTTTGGGAAAAAGCAGCTGGGTCATATTTATGGAATTCATCAAGACTAAAGGAAAGATCCTGAGGAGGAGCAAATAGGCTTCCCTGATTCCCCTACAGCACATTTTGTAATGCTTTCTGTGGCAGACAGTACCAGTGCCACATTAGAATAAGTATGCCCAAGCCAGTGTCATAACAAAATGACTTGAGCACCTTGAGTTAGAAAGCCTGAATTTGACATTATAAATCTTTGGCTTTGTGATCTGGTCAAAACATTTAGCTCTCCTGATCTATCTTCCTTCTCTATAAAATAGCTGTCTTGTGAAAATGCTGTGTAAATTATAACAGGTTGTTCACTGGTAAATTATCAGTTTATATGCCATGTCAATAAGCAACTAATTTTGTAACTGAAATTAAATTCTTACGAATTTGAGAAGCTAAAGCTTTAAAGAGGAAGTATTAACAGATTGGAAAAACCCAGTGAATTTTTCAGACCAAATTATAGGAAACCCTCAGAGCTCCAGCATCCTGTAGCAATGTCTGTAGGGAAAGAAAGATGCAAGAATGGAAGTTGGGGGATGTCCCACCAGCCTGAGTTCCCCCTCCATGCACCATCACCAGTGATGGTGATGTTTGCATGTAATATAAATCTGTACCCTACCATGAATGCTGTGTTTGCTGCCGTGGTACAGCTACCTGCAAATCATTCTGTATATCCCTGGGTCTCATATAAGCTTTAGTTTGTCACTTTTGTGGGTACCAGCTGCTTGGTATCACTCATGAGGTATCACTTCAGCATCAACTCTTGAAGCTATAAAAGGGGTTTAGGACAAGGTCTTTAATTTAATTAAAAGAAATAAGCTCCTGAAGCCACCCAAAGCCTAGTCTCCTTCTAAACGACACTTCTTTTATCCCATTTACAAGTCTTCATCTTCCCTACTCCCATGCACCTCCCCTCTGCTAACCACCAAACTATTCTATGTCTATGAGTTTATTTCTTTGTTATTTTTATTTATTTGTTTATTGTATTATGTTTTATGTCCCACATATGAGTGATTTTATACAGTTCTGTCCTCTTTCATATGACTTATTTTGCTAAGTATAATACTCTCCAGATCCATCTATGTTGTCACAAATGAAGAAAAAAAAGGAAAAGAAAAAGAAAAAAAATCCTTGGACTTTTTAGGTACTGTGCATAAAAACGGAAATAAAATGCTAGATCAAACATGCAAGGTTTCTGCCTTCATGAAGCTTTTACCCTACCAAATTTCAGAGCTGGAAAACAGTTTAGAGACTATCTGGGTATATGTAATGGGAAAAGAAACAAGGGATGACAAATTGAAGCCAGAATTTGGAGTGACAATTCAGTCAGTCGCTCCAATCTATACAACCTTGAACAAGTTTATATCACTGCAAAATGAGAATGATGATAAAAATAAGAACTACCTTCTTTACAGAATAGTGTGAAGAAAAAATGGGGCTATGCATTTTAACTGGCAAAGTACTAGACAAATAAAAGTTATTATCAGAGAGATGTTTTATTTCAAAAAAGAAAAGAAAGGAAGAAATATAGTCAGTGTGGATATGCATATCTTGAAAAAATACTAAATACCTATTAAATTCTTTCCTGATTTTTCTATCCCCTCTTGTCTCTATTCACATTGGTATCTTGTTACCAGACAATAAATCAGTGAAGATATGTGATATAAAAACATTGCTTTGAAAAAAGATATATGTATTCTGTTGGTACATATATTAAAAAACTCCAAGAAAGATAAAAACACACATACATTGGAGGTTGTTGCTCTTACTCTTCTTTTTATTAAGAGTACCTAAGTGGGTCTCCTGCTTCTTAAAGCTTCTGCAGTCCAGTCTCAAGTTGAGCCGATAATTTTGATGTGAAAAGCCTTCAATGAGCAAAGAGTAAAAGGTGTGTGGAGATAATTAGAGGTTACAGAATAATCATTAACATTGTGTTCACTAAAATCTGAAGCCAAAAGGTAATAAATTCCTCATGTAGACAAGGAAGAGTGGTTGTTTTACACACAAAAAATTATTAAAGAAACAAATACATAAATATATTTATAATAATTTTCTTCCATGTATCTGAAAAATGAAATACATGCTTTTCCAATATATAACCTTGCCTTGTTTAGAATGTCATAAAAGAGAACATAGGTTTCAATAATTTTAGAGCCATATTACTACAGCATAGTTTTCAATCTTATGTGCTTGCATCTCTGGTCTAGGATTTGAGAAAATAAAATCTATAGGTATGATTTTTTAAAGGGCAAGTGGCATTTCCTGTGTCCTTACTATGTGCCAGCCACTGTGTGATACATTTTCTATACAAGCTATCTTATTATATTATTAATCATCATCATGATGCTCTCTTCCATCCATGGTCCTTGGACAAAGAAATCTATATCCTCAGAACATTTTTTGGATTCCTTCTGCTCCCTCAACATTTGCCCCTTCCCAGTCCACTCTTCACCTGGATAACTCTTCTTCTTTTTCAAAATTTAGCCTTGGCCCAAGTGTGCTTAGGTTTTCCTGGTCCATGTTTCCTCAGTATCCAGTACTTATATTATGAATTATCACAAAGTATAACATTTGACTGCAATCTGTTTTCCTCACTGAAGAGTGAACTTCATGAAGACAGGGGTGGTATCTCTTTTCCCTGCAATGAGCTCACTGCACAGAGCAATTCTTAGCACATAAAATACATGCCAAGATGTTAGTTGAAGGAACAAATGAATGAGTTATTGAGTAGGCTAAGTGGTACAAGTCCCAAATTTTCAGATAAGAAAAATAAGTCTCATGGTTAGTAAGTGGTCACACTATAATAGATATCTTATCTAGTAGGTCTAGTATTTTAACTAAATTGATTTGTTCTCTCAGTTACCATCAACAAGAGTAGAGGAATCCTGAAGTCCTGCTGCCAATCCTCTCTATCCTCACTTTGTTGGTCTATAGTAAGATAGCATTACTGAAAAAAGGAGGCCTCAAAGCGTTTAAGGCCAATCACTGGTGCAGGGGCCAGCAATTAACCTTGAGCCCAAGACAACCCAGAACCTCTGTTAAGGACAGAGAATTGAGAAAGCTGAATTTTAACATGGATTTCCTGCGTGTCTACTGTGTGTTTCATCCATGCTATAAGCTGTGGGGATCTTGGAGATGGGTACCAGACACATTCCTCAGGCTGTTTACAGGCTCTCCAAAGGGTGCTGAGATGACACACACTTGGGTGAAATCGCCTCAAATCAGAGGATGCAGATAAGTGGAAAAGAAAGGCCCTTGGTAGAAACCAAAGGGCCTATCTCTACCTTTCTCTAACTGTGACCTTTTCCACACTTGCAAAATGTAGCCAATGAACTAGAATCAGGGGAGTCAGCAGGTCTGATCTGAAGATCTAACCTTCATATTTGTTTTTGCCTTGACTGTATGTTATGGGTTGAAATGTCTCTCCCAATCCCAATTTATATATTGAAATCTTAACCCTTATTATCTCAGAAGGTGAACTTATTTGGAGATGGAGTCTTTACAGAAAGAATTAAGTTAAAATGAAGTTATTAGGGTAGGCTCTAATTAAATATGACTGATGTCCTATTAAACAGACATGCTTATAGGGAGAATGCTATGTGAACTTGAAGATGGCCATCTACAAACCAAGGAGAGAGGCCTGGAACAGATCCTTCCTTCACAGTCCTCAAAAGGAAACAGCTCTGCAATACCTTGACGATAAATTTCTGTTGTTTAAGCCACCCAATCTATAACCCTTTATTATAGCACTCCTAGCAAACCAACACACTGTTGTTATTTTTATTTAATTTAAATGCTGTTAGGTTTTCCACCATGTTCCTCACATTCTCTATTTTCTTCCACTCAGCTGCTTGGCAAATTTACTTCATCAACTTCTTCAGGCATTTAAGTCTGTCTTCCCTAGATGAGACCATCTCAAAGGTCTCCTTGAACATTCACGTTTTATGACTATTGCCTGAAAGTCTTTAAAGGCTAAGAAGCAAAGTCACATTCCACAAGAAGGTCTATTTCAGAATGTGATAAACCAGACTCAACACGCCCAAGCCAGTGATGTTTAATAATTAGCTCTGGTGGGCAAGGAGAGGAGAAGTCCTGATTTTTAGTATTTGCCAGTTTCACACTATGGCCAATTTTAAGCTTTTGACATGAATTTATTGAAAGTAGAGATGGGAGGAGGTGTGTGCCATTGGCTCTAGGGGCTGGTAGGAGCATCTCCAGCACCCTAGTGTCATGGGCTTCCCAGTGCTCCTTAGTCAAGCACAGAGTTCTTTGTACTTGATGGCCTAATGCTGAGCTCTTTAAATTACCTGAGCTGAACTTCAGGAAACGAGGGTTCTAATCTGGCCTCTACTTTTGAATAGCTAAATGAATCAGGATAAGCCTCTAGACTTTGACAACTATCATTTCCAAAATAAAAAGGTTTGAATAAATTAGAGGCTTACAGTATTGGTAGCTTGGCCTCCACATCACTGAGAGTAGGAAGGACAGGGCAAGTTAGCTAGTCCCCCTAATCCCTCTTTAACCAAAGACACTTTGCTTTTATATACTTTATACACTGGAGATCTAGATCAGGTTTGTCTGGGGGGAAAAAGGAGGTTTCACTGCTTAAATGCCAGACAGACTTAAATGCCAGAAAAAGGGGTGACTTCTGACTCTCCTCCAGCTGTTTTCCTCCATGATTCTAGACCAGAACTCTTAGCCCATCAAGACCTTATAAGGAAGCATAGAAAGGGGCAGCTGATGAAAGAAGAGCCAACAAGGTGACCAGTTCCAAAAAACAAGAGAGTGGTGGGAGGGAGATGGACTTCGGTGATCCTGCATATTTCATGTTTCTTCCTGAAGGCTCCTCCAACAATTTATGTGAAGGGAGAAATATTTTACCTGCCCTTGGATGGCATCCAAGTCTGGGGTGGAAGGTGGCAGCTGTTTAACAGCCCATGGTAACACTATGTAGCAATTGGGGCAGGAAGTAAAGAAGGCAGCCTTGCACTGAAATTGCTGAAGTGGAACTGAAGTCAAGAGAATGCCATGCCTCTGAGGCGAATCCAGCCTTCTGCCCTGACTGAAAGTCCTCTACCACTGAGGGCCATTTGGGAGAGCAGGGTGTGGTTTTCTAAGAAGAGTACTTTTCAAAGCCATGGTGCAGTGTAGATGCTGGTGTACAAGGACAGGGCAAGGGCAAGAGAATATCACTGCAGAGGACACCACCCTCACTGTGCTTTAAGACAGCGTGTCTGGTGGCAATGTGGGATTGCTAGGTTGGGGACCAGGGAGCAGACAGATGACAACGATTGTCTAGGTGATAGATTATATACATTTGTCTCAGTCAGGAACAGTTACAACAATGGTGTTTGTTCTCAGGGAACCAGGCACTTCCTAGGGGTTATACCTTCTTGTTCAGACCTCCCTTTTGTTTACACATCAGGCCTCACCATTGTTCCTCTGTCTGGCTTCTGAGCTTGTGTTCTTCTGATTGAGGGCGAGACAGCCTTTTCTTTTATGACATATTTATACTTGGTCAAGAATAAGACTGAATAAACATCATTCGAGGAGCCTCAGGCCTTGGAATAGGAATGACAACTTTCACATGAGCTTAATATTTATGTCAAGAGTCAAAATCCTTGAGAGAATTTGGATCTATTTTTAAAAAGTAGCACTGGGTATCTCTCTCTCCCAACACTTAGGCAGGAGAGTTTGTGGAAGTGATGGTGGGTACCAGTGCAGAAGAAACCTTAGAGATTGAATTTGGGTTAAGAAAACTGTGTTGGCTCCACCTTTAAAGTCCACACCCAGAATCGAATCACTTTTCACCTTCTGCAAGGGTCCCTTCCTGATGGTTGCAATTATTTCTACTTGGTTTCCTGGCTTCTACCCTTGTGCTCCTTAGTATATTCTCAACCTTTTCAAAATGTGCATCAGATTGTTTCACTCCTCTGCTGAAATCCCTGCCTTGGTGTCCCATTTCTCTCACAGAGAAGTCCCAAGTCCTCAAAATAGCCTTCAAACCCTGCGGGATCTGACTGACTCCACAGAGCCTCTCTGAACGTATTCTCTACAACCACCCAGGCCCCAGCCTGACTGCCGTGCTCCAGCCATGCTGGCCTCCTGATTGTTGTTAGAATATACTCCTGGTTAGGCCTTTGCTCTTTCCTGGCATGCTCTTCCCGAAAATATCTGCTTGGTTTACTAACTCTCTTCTCTCCCACAAGTCTGCTCATATCTTGCCTTCTCAATCAGGCCAAACTTGACCATTGATACCTCAGCCTACATCACCCTAAACCTGGGACTTCCATTTTCTCTTATGCCGCTCTGCTTTTCCCCCCATAAGACTTAACACTTTCTAGCATAGCAGACACTTTTCATATTTTTTGTGTTGACTAATATTCATCTTTGCCTGCCAGGGTGTGATATCCACAAGGGCAGAGATCTTCCTCTCCTGCAGTGTGCCTGCCCCATGGTGAACCTCGTTAGATGAAAGAGAATGTAGTTAAAGAGAATGTAACTTTTTTAAACATTTTATTCTGATATAATTTTAAATTTACAGTAGTGTTGCAAAAATAGTACAAATATACCCTTCAGGAAGATATGTTAACATTTTACCACCATGTTTTCTTTTAAAATGTTTAATGACACTAATATTAGTATTAACAATAACAAAGTATCGAAATTCATATGTTGAAATCCTAAACCCCAAGGTGATGTTTTGTTTGTTTTGCTTTGTTTTGTTTTGTTTTGAAATCTTAACTCCCAATGTGGGGGTCTTTGGGACATGATTAGGTCATGAGGAGAAGCTTTCATAAATTGATATTAGTGATCTTATAAAAAGGGACTCCAGAGGGGTCCCTTGCCCTTCCATCATGTGAAGACAAAACAAGAAGGTACCAGCTATGAACCAGGAGTTGGGCCCTCACCAGAATGTGACTATGCTGACCTTGGATTTCCAGAACTGTGAAAAAATAAATGTCTGTTCTTTATAAGCTACCCAGTTCGTGATGTCTTGTTATAGCAGCTCAAACAGACTACACCCATATGTAGAATCCTCTAGATTTACAAAAGGTTTTTTTGTCCTCTATGCATTAGCTTACAAGTCATTCTCCACATCTTCAAGATAGGTAGGGTGAAGATTATTGTACCATGAACAGATGAGAAGAGTGAGTTTCATCAAGTTTAGGTGACTTCATGACCGTGGTTATGCCATTGGGAAGAGCAAGAGCAGAGCTGGGAGTGAAGCTGAGGATTTCTAACGCACCAGTGGGCACTATCTCTTCTACCCAGTGCTATCTGTTTACTGCTTAACTCCCTCTCTTCTGCTCTTATCATCGCGACTTCCTGGGTAAAGTGTGACTCTCTGACAAAGTGAGGGTGACAGCTGCCTCATCCAGGCTGGGATGCACCCTGAACAGCTGTGAACACTACAGAGTGTATGAGTCACCCACATTCTTGCTCTTTCCACTGCACATGCTCCCTTCACTCAGGCCCTCTGCCCTTGCCCACCGTGTCAGTGTACAAAATGCACTGCCAGCCTGGGGCTGACCACAGGGTCCTCAGCCACCCTCCAGTCTGGTGACTGGGATGCCATCTGGCAGCCACCACAGCTGCAGGGCTCCAGCTTGGCCCAGGAAGCATGAGGATAGGAGCATGGTGTAGGCAGGGGAAAGACTTCTCATCTCTGGTCCGGGCTCTCTTCCTACCTACTTGGAACAAGTTACTGACTCTCTCAGTTTCCTTTGTTGTAAAATGGGAAAAATAGTCTTGAACTTGATTATGATTTCTTGATCCTGAGTTGTCTCAGCCCATGATTCTGCTATATTCAGGGAAGAAGTGTCAGGCCCAGAATGCAACCCAAACTGGGAAACTGCCAGGGACCCATCAGAAGAGATAAAGGAGAGGCAAGAAATGTCAAAAGGAAGGAATCAGATGTAGAAGCTACTGTTAAGACTAAATCATTAAATGAGTTAATATAAGTAAAGCATCTGGCCAATGGTCAAAAAATATTTCAGTAACATTGATGTGAAGAGCATCTGTCCTTGAATCTCCCTCCATGCCTGCTACTCTGCCCCAAACCAGGCCCTTGATTTCTCATTTATGAAATTCTTCAGTAGTTACCAATGTGGTCTCTGGTGATCAATAGCTCTCCTCTCCAACTCAATCTGTTCGCTGTTGTTAAAGGAATTTCCCTAAAACACAGTTGTGCCATTTGTCCCTCTCTTGCTCAGTGGTTCTCTGCAGCCTCTTTAGTTAGGTTCAAATGACTCACGCTGGTAGTCAAGCTTCTCAACAAACAAAACCCCACCCTATCTTTTCCACTGCATTCCTACTAAGTCTCTACAACTGTCTAGTGCTTCAGTTAACTCACTCCTCAATGCCCTTGAGATAGTCATTAGCTCTCCATCCTTTGTTGAGAGTAATAATTTGGTAGAGTAGTTAAGAGATCAGGTATGAAGGTCAGAAAACCTAAGTTTGAGTAGCTGTGTTACTTTGAGTAAGTTACATAACCTCTCTGAGCTTCAGATGACTCATCTGTAAAGGAGAATTTAATAATGGCACCTCCTGTAGGGATGGTTGTGAGGACAAAAGAAGTATGGAAAGCAATTTATTTATAGTGAATACTCAATAAATGCTTCTCATTATTTAAGTCTTACACTGACTCTGTCCTCCCTGACCCATGACCATGTCCCTTGTCAGTTAACATCTTCCTGCCTGCCTGATGAAACCCTCCCCATTCTTTTCCTTCACTCACCTTCTGAGGCACTTTCTTCTTTCCCTATCACAAGGTAGAAACTTGGGCTTATTTCCCTCCCTGATTGTGACATTATTGAGGACCTCTGAACCTGAGTAATAGGATCAGAGGTCTCTGTATCTCAGCATCTAGGACAATACTCAGCACCAAGAAGGTCTCAATCAGAATGTGTTGGGTAAAAGAATAAAGGAATGAGATTGTGGAAGGCTCAGTAATGAATGAAGCAATGAATAAGTGAAGTTTGGGGAAGCAAGCATCTTGATGACCTGGGAGTATAATGCAACTTTCCAGAATGAGGAACACAGGTTGGCTGAGTGTGTGCTCTGGGTTAGGAATGCTCCCCTTCGAAAACTGTCCCAAGCTCAAGAGCCCAGACTTGAGTGTCCTTCTCTGTCCAGGACCCTCTTGTGCTAGAGCTAGTGCAGGTGTGATAGACAGGGCAGGGGCAGGTGGAAAGCAGGAGAGGAGAGGAGCTGTCAAAGAGTTTGCTCTAGTCTAGGTCATCTCTAGCTTGCTAAAATATCTTGACAGAGTCAACTTTTACTGGCTCTGAAGGGAAAATTAGGGCTAGATCAGTGGTTCTTCAATTTCATCTCTAGAATAACAATACTGGGGGTCTCCTGGGAGCTTATTAGAAATAGAGAATATCAGTCCTATCCTGAAATACTGAATCTGTAATTGCGGTAGAGTCTGTTCTTCCCTGCAACCTCCCTCCCCACCTCACCACCCGCCAATGAAATTTCAGGCAGATGCCTGTATGTAAAATGTATTAGAGCAGAGCCATTCTGGTTGATGGAGGGGCCAGATCAACCCACTCAGACTCTCCCTCATCATGCACACTCCAGAGGGAAGAATTGATCTAGTAGGCCTCCAAGCAGCACAGGAGCATAGAATTTGAGGCTTGCTAAGACCAGTGTTGCTGATAGGCCGTGCCTTCTGACAAGGTACTCTTTGTTGTCTCCTTGCTCATTGCCCCCAGCAGACTGCTGTGTATTTAAGGTGTGTGAATGGAGTGGGCCTCAGGCCTTGGGGAGGGTGGCACAGAGGCCTGTGGGAACCCTGAGCCAGGAAAGTGGCTGACACTTAGTAGTGCTGACCGTAGAGACATTCATTTTGAGGCTTCCCAGCCAGTCTCTGAGCCACATTTGAGCACATGAGGTAGGTGCTGCCCTGTGTTTTGGGGAGGCGGCAGTCACACTTCATTTTCACACTGGCTGCTTTTGGAGACAACATGGTACCACTCAGATTTTTATATCTTCCCTTTCAAGAAGCTCAGCACATTGTGTGAAGCAGTCAAGAGGCTTGCACAAATCCTCATCTGGACCCACAAACTCACTCTCTCTGCTTCCTCCTGCTATGTGGACTGATGAGTCACTTGAATTTCTTTTTTATTTCATTTTCTGAGATGGAGATGATGGTGAGGGGCAGCCTGTGGGTGAAGAGGAGGTGTGGAGGAAATCCGCTGTTAGAGAACATCACAGAGAAGACCATACTGGTGACAAGCAGGAGGGAGAACACTCTGGGGACTGGAATAAAGAGTAGAATAAAGGGTAGATTACTTCCCTAATCTGAGGCAGCATCGAAGGACGCACTCTTTGCCCAATAGCAGAGACCACACCAACAGCAGAGTTTGGGAGGTGGGAGTGTGGGAGGAGAAAGGTAGGTGCCAGGGTTCCTCAGTTGAGGTAAAAGTAGCCGTATTTTCAATTCCATCCCAGGATGTGTGTGCCTCACACAGCTGGGCAGGAGAAAATCTCCATGGTTTGGGGTGTTGTCCCAGACAGTTATGTAACAGTGTCATTCTTAGAACAAGAGGAAGCACCAGGCCATGACAGGCATGATATCCTCCTAATGTAGAGAGATCTCATCTTGTGGTCCAGGCACTATGCAATGGGACTCATGTCCTTTACACCTCTGTGTCTTGGTTTCCTGGAAATAGAAAATACTGTAATAATAACAACTCACTTCAGAAAAAGTACATAAAGCAAGCACAATGATATTAGTACCTACATTTGTTTAATGTTAACAGTTACAAAGTGCTTCACATTTATGATCTCATTAGATCCTCTAATCAAGCCTGTGTGCAACTTATCACCTTTGTAAGGAAACAGACTCAGAGAGGTTAAGCATTCTCCTGAGATCACACAGCAAGTCATTGGTGGCACAGATTTTCTGATTCCCAGTTCATTGTTTTCTTCTAGGTCCTGCTTCCCCAAGTGTGAAATGCAAAGACCTTTCAAGATAAAGATTACTCCCCAAATTGGGCCATTATTGTTTCTTGTTGTTCCAAATTCTTGCAACCTTAACAAACTGTTATGTCCCCCCATTTTTGGAACTCAGCCCTTTCCCTCCATAAGAACTGGCTCCATGTTTCCTTGAGACAAGCTGGCAGGAGACCTGGCTGTGACTTTTGCCTTATTCATCCCTGAGCCCAGACAGGATTCCTCAGAATTCCATGGGGCTTATTTCATTTTCTAGTTCTTAGAGTCAGTGGGAAATGTTGCCTTTCTGTGGATTCCAGAGAGCTTGACTCCATGATTTCAAGGACTTAAATACTGAGATCGTGTGACTTTATAACCTAGCAGGGAAAAACACTAAGGCATACCCAGAGGTGGCGGGATCATTGCATGTGGTTGGAAATCACTGAGTTAAGATCCAGTTGAGAAGTGTGTATGCTCAGGTGTTGGGCAGCTCTGGAGCCAGGGGCCTTTTACCATGTGCTCAGGTGGTGGCAGGTTCCTCACCTGTCTCTGATTTCTTTTTTCATCACATTTTTGAAATCAAGGTGGTAACAGCTGCCTATGAAATGCTTTGTGACCAGACAGCAGGCACTGTATGATAGCCAAGTATTTTAGAACAGAGCTTGGTCTGAACCAATCTCCTAAGGCATTCAAGTGTGGAATATTGAAAGGCACACAAAATGCCATTGCTGGAAGGGGTATTTTAGCAGTTATCTAGCCAAACCACCTAGTCTCTAAATATATCCTCTATGCACTGTTTTCAAGAAGGGATGGTCCAGCCTCTACTTGAATGGTTCCCATGACAGCAAGCTTACTATTCCAGAAGGCAGCCTATTTCTCTGTAGTATATCTCTGTCAGGAAGCTAGGCCTTGTAATGAGTAGGAAAGTGGTCACTTTTAATTTCACCCCTTTCCTCTAGGGATTCCCTGAAGTAAATCTAGCTTTCACCCCCACTTCCACCCGTTTTGTATAGGTTGTATTTGAAGATGGCTTCAATGGGAGCCCATAGTTGCTGCTGACCAGGTGTGGATGCCACGTTCAGAGAATGTGGAAAAGGTGGCACTGAGGCGTTGGGTTCTGCCTTTGTCTCTTCCAGTCTTTGACAAGACCCTCCCTACACATTCTCACATTCCTGCCTCCAGTAGGTGCGTGGCAGACAGTCCATTTTAGAGTGCAGCTTATTAATCAGAGTGCTGTTTATTATACCTCTACGTAAGGACACAGTCAAACATTATTAAAAAAATAAAAAAATAAAAAATAAATGAAGGATTAATTGACAGAGCAAAGGATGAAATGCTTCTATGATTGTTTCAGCACTGAGGTGGAAAAAAAAAAGACACTCACTCTGTTGTGTGCACCTGTGGCCCTTGGAAGGGATACTTATCACAGATGGACTGGGCTTCTGTTTAGTCATCTAGGGATTAGAAGACACTAGTCCCTTCCGGCTATGTACAATCCCCAAGATGGCAGGCTTATACAGAGCAGCATTTCAGAAACACCAAAAAAGAAGCTATTTATTCTATGCCCATGGTAAAGGATTCTGAAAGCTTGAATGTCTGACATTCTAGGATTCATTTGCTGCTTGAAGAGCAGAATGAGGAAAGATTAAGGAATTTGAGTCTAAAAGTCTGGGTTTGGGTATGAGCACTTTCATTTTTTGGCTGTGTACTTAGTAGGCAAGTCGCTTCACCCCTGTAAGTCTAAGTTTCTGAATCAGTGAAATGGAAAAAGAAAAATTTTTAAACTGTGATGTACATGTGTGTGTGTGTGTCTTGTGTTTGTGTTATTTTCAGGATTACATGGGCTAAAGTTTCTTCTCTAAACTGCATTAACTATTGTCAACTTTAGAATCTTCTTTTCAAAGTCCTTCTCCTATCATCCAAGATTGCAAGTGCTAGTTTGTTAAGTGACAGCTTTTCACTGAACTCAGGTTTTTTGAAAGTTAGATTATATAAATAAGTCTTTATTAAGCTGTCAATATATATTAAAGATTATAACTCAAGTGCTTTTAAAAATATTGAGAAATGGAACTCTTGCCTTTTATTTTAGTTTGAAATCTTTGTAATATATTATAGACTCCTGAGTTGTACTTTGCACCTCAGGCTGCTAGGAAAATATCAAGTTACACTTTAAGAAAAAAATCATACTCAGACCTAAGACCTTTGTTTTGGTTTTTGTTTTCTTATCCACTCATCCTTTCATTCTCCCATTCATCTATTAATTACTTCAATGACCATTTACTATATCTTTGCTATGTGCTGTGAAGGATCTAATGTGGTCTTGTGTCTGAAGAGCTCACAGTATAGTTGGGATATGAGAGATGCACACACATAACAGCCATGTGTAGCAGGATGATGAAAGTAGTACAGGTATTTATAAACAAGCTGCTGTGGAAATTCAAGGAGGGATCAACTAATTTCATCTCCCCATTAGAAGAAAGAGAGGGCAGGTTTAGTGAAGGCTTTACCAGTTCAAACAAGTAAAAACAAATTAAAACACACATATAGTGATAGACTGTAGGACTTTGGGGTCCTCATGGGTTGGGTTCTTGGCTTCCCCATTTTCCATCTGTGTTGCTTTGGGCAGATATCTAACTCTCAATTTTTAAGTAATAGTACCTATCTGCTGGACTTTTTGTGAAGGTTAAATGAGATAATTCAGTGCCTGGCAGCTAGTAAAGGTCAATAAATGTTAGTTGATATTTCACACTGAAGATAGAGGCTAAAGTGACCCTTTATGATTGTGTGAAATCTCAAAAGATAGCAATCGAAAGCAAGGGTGCTTCAAGCAGAGGAAACAATCTTAGCAAAGGTCCAGAGGAAGAAAGTTTTCAGAGAAAGATGACCAGCTCTATTTGTTTATACAGTGCAGTGTGCGATGATCATGAGAAAGAGCAGAGTTGGTGATGGTTGGAGGTATGAATAAAGAAGTGGGTCAGTGATCTCAGAAGGCTCAGGCATCAGATCTTGGTATAGAAGGGGTTTCCAAAAAGAAGTGCATGTTCCCTGGAGGACGTGCAAATCATACTGGACTCTTTATTTGTATTTACTTTTATTTACATAAAGAAGTTAAACGTTCCTATTATTTCCTACATGTTTTCCTATTTATTACTATATATTTCTTATTTCTTATTGGATTCCTATGTCAAATGATTTCATGTCATATCTCCAATTGAGGTTATTCTGAGAGAAGGGCAAGAATTGGTTCTTTGCTCAAGAGAGTCTATGAGGTACTCAGACTGCTATTCTCATTTAGCTAGTTTCTTGCATTTATTAATTCTTTACTTATATTCAACTAAATAAGACCTCACAGAATGGACAAGTAGTTTTAAAAGATTCCTGCAAAGAAACCGTGAATTGAGAATAATAATAACAAACACAAACAAACAATAAAAAAAAGGCAGAGCTGACTTTTCTCCTATTTCTGCCTTTCCACTGGCCACATTTCAGGAGTTAAAGCCAATAATGACCTAATCAGATATAGCAAGCAGTAGGCCAAAATAAATTCAAAATTCTCAGAAAGAATGGTTGAAAGATGAGTTTATATTCGCTGTTATTATTGATGAACTTTGCCAAGAGAGTTGACTATGTTTTGAGATGGTGGAAAAGGTAGTATGATATTACGATTAGCAAACATCTTGCAGTATTCTTAATTTCATACTTTCTCTTTGTCTATCATTTTTAGTTTTGATTTATTTTCATAATGTTCATAATATATTGAGATGATTTTACACACACACACGTATTATAAATTTATTTGGGTACACAGGCAACCCTTTTTTACTGGTGGGGCTACATACTCAGAAAAGTCTGAGGGCTGCTGATTGGGGCCATGAGATGTTGTTACTAGAGACTCTTGAATAATGGAAGACATGGTTAGAGCTGTGTTTAAGGTAATAAATTTTCTCACATTTATTCAAGGCAAAATAAGGTGTTGCATAAGGAATACAAGGTGGTAGAGTCTGAAAGAGAGTCATTAAACAACTTGGCTCTTTTTCTTCCAAAAATGTTGCTCTCTCTTTCTACTAAGGTAAACCACAGACCTCAAAACACCAGCAGAAGCTATGTAGGACATGTTCCCTAAGCCGTGCTTTCTCTGGCTGCCTGCACAGCAAGTAGACTGCCTATGATATCTTTCAGTTAATTTCTTCTCCTCCATCATTTTTGCTTTATAGGAAGCCAACCCTCCTCAGCAGTCCACAGTTTTGATTCATAATTGAGGTAACTGAGCTTGTCATGTGATATGGAGGCTCCAGCCTTTCCTACCCTTAGAGACCAAATTCCAGAATGGTCAAAAACATAAACTCTAGAGTTAGGCAACCTAAGTCCACCTCTACAAGGCATTCTTTGACTCTCCTTAGCTAGTTACTTACTTTCTTTATGCCATAGTTTCTTTATCTGTAAAGTGGAAATAACCATTATGTTTTACCTAATGAATATAAAAGACAGTACAATTCCTAGTGTAGAATAAATTTCCAAGGAATGTGAGTTCTCATTACAAAGGAATGAATTGGAGCATGGTCTTGCAGGGCCTCAGGAAAGAAACTCAAAAGGAGGCTTCCAGAAATACAGATCCTTTAATCTCCTTAAAGCAATCTCCAAACAAAGGTATAAATCTCTGTGGAAGCAAGTAAGCTTAAAGGATTCCAGTTGGAGAGGGGGAGACTGAGATGGTTACCTCTGAGTCACCCTCTCTCCTTGAATCATCTGTTACCTCTGTCATCTCTGGCTATTGCCACAGTTTCTCATGAGAAATTATAAAATAAATGGCTTGTGCAGTAATGCCTGGGTGAATAGGTGAACCCTGGGCATGTGGCCAACTCTCTATGCACTTTAAACATCCTTAGGTTAGTGGGCTCTACATGATTTAATTTCCTTAACAAAAAGAAAATGCTAATAATCATGTTCAGGAGAACTTATAAATGCAATGTTAACATTCTGAGGCCTTTCTTTGGGTTCACCCAAAGAAACAAGGTGTGGTGGGTGTCAAAAGTAAATTCAGTTCATTTATAGCCATATCGTTTTGTTTCCAGATGTAATCAAGAGCCTGGAAGACAAGGGCGGGTAATAGTGGTAGCAATTAAGTCATTACACCAATAACTTTGCTCATTTATACTGAGCTAGAGAGCTTCCAAAGTATTTTCATATGTGATATCAGTGATGATGATGATGATGATGATAAATTCTTTTTCTTTGCCCTTTATTACTTCTTTTCTCTTTCAATCTCCCAGCAGTTCCTGCAGAAGTATTATAATCCTCATTTTGCATGTGAAAAAATTGAGGCCCAGAGACTTTGAGGAACCTGATCACAATCACACCACTTGAAAATAATAGAGTCAGGTGAAAACCCAGGTCTTCAAACAAAAAGCAAAGTCATAGTTCCATTGTGCCACTTCTACCTCTGATTTTGTTTATGTGATATTCATAAAATATGCCTTTGGTCTGAGAGAAGTTTCCTTCTCTGTCAGACAGGCAGATTTGGCCTTTGTATTAACATTACTTTGTCAATTCCTCTGTGATAACATGTATTACATATGATCATCTTATGAGTGTGTCTCTCAGGGATTGTGATCTCCTGAAAATTGTGATCTCCTATCTAACTCATTTGTGTGTGCCCAGCACCTCTCTCAGGGAGTGGTATGTGGTAGATGCTTATTGACTGAATGATGAAGAAATTAATCCTTCCAAATTAAATTTCCTTCATATTCCTCTCTGCCTCTTCTATTCCTATCTGTCCGTCTAGCCCCAGCTTAGGGCTCATGATGTTACCTATCTCTTCTGAACGTCTATAGAATCATAGACTCACAGCCAAATTCTTAAAGTGTATATATCTTATCTCTTCAGCCTGCCAGGTTCTTGAGGGTAAAGATTAGATCTGAGTGTACAATGGGTCTCTTATGGGATCTAGACCAGTTCTGAGCAGAGTGGGTGTATGGTGAGTGCCCACGCCCACATTCACATGGTTGCTTGTACTCTGGCAAGAGCTGGTGGGACAAGTTGGTGGCAGAGCCTATGGTGCATTGGCAAAGATTTAATTGGTAAGAGACAGAAAGAGCAGATGGCCAGGTGCCCAGTCTTTACCTGGCTTATTTGTATGCCCCTTTCATAATCACTGAAACTGTGTCTCATGGACACTTTTGCAACTAATTTGTATAAATAAGTGTGAACCAGAGATTCATTGTTAGGAAGGAGTAAAAATAAGGGACTCTGTGAACCAGTTGGATATGAACAGGAACAACCAGGAAACTGGGACATGGAGCTAGTTAAGTGAGTTGGTGAACTAGTAAGTTAGTTTGCTTAAATGATGTATTTAAATGTGATTAAAAATAAATAACTTACAGGAGGTAACAACCAACAATTTCACCAAGTTCTCATTTCTTTTGCCTAACAGTTCCACTATTGGGGATTAATTCTAAGAAAATAGTCCAAGAGTAGAAAAAGGGGTGGCAGAAGAATGGCTAAGGAGGTATTATTGATAAGGAGGTAATAGAAATAAATTGGAGGTAATATAAACGTCCTACAATAATTTAGGAATGCCAATATAAATAACAATATATTGACTAACATACTATTCTGAAGCCATTCAGATAGGTCATTATAAAGACCACATTGGAATTGCTCACAGTGTGATGCTTTTGAAAAAGATTAGAATGCAAAATTATATTTGTGCTGCATGTCCAACACTGTGAGAAATATGCTTTTTTAGAAAAGACAGGAAAAAATGAAAATACATGATTTATAAAGATAGTAAGCTTGTGGGTGGCTTTTTATTTCCATAATCATGGTATTATGTTTTTGTAGAATATAAAAAATTATGTTAATCAGATAATTAAAAAAAAAATCTTAACAAAAGGTGTGTAGCACCCAGCAGTCATTTCAGAGATATTAAACATTACACATGCCCCTTTTCATACCCTTAATTTTAAACGAGGGTCCAGTTTAGATTTTTTTCCATTGGTAGCAAGCTTGAAATTGTGTACTTGAAAGTCAAAAAAACTTTGGACAAATAGCTATAAATACAAATACGCATGGATATGTATATGGATATGAATATAGATTTAATTTCCCTTAACAGATAGACCTCATGAGTCCTCTCATGTATCAGATGCCTCATGCAAAATGATGCTGGTATATGAAGAGTGGAAAAATTATGAATGTGCGGATTTAAATGCCCTTCAAAATGCATGAGAGCTTAAAAATCAAGAGAGACCGTGTTTAAGGGATCCAAATGGGAAAAAGTTCTGGTCTTGTTTTCAAATGATTCCCACACACCCAGACATCACCTGTCTTTCCTAGTTCTCCTTGTCACTCAGTCCTAGGAGATAGCTCGCCAAACGTCTAATTTAGCATTGGAAAACCCAGATATCTTTGAGCTCGTGGTTTAGCAGTCTGTGTTTTCAGTAAGTATCAAGCAACAACAAAACAAAAATCATCACAACAAAACCAGAAACTCTCTTTACCCATCCCTAAAGATCTGGATGTTGGTCTCTTAAAGGTCATATTTCTCTAGCTTTCAAAAAGAAATTCCAGGGTTTTTCTGGGGGCTCAACATTCATCCCACTCATCCTCCACTTCCCTCAGAAATAGCAACAGGAATTGTTCATAAAATCATTAAAGCAATATACTTAGACTAAAAAATAAACTAATAAGTTTTACATATCACTTTTAAACATTGTTATAGATCACATATTATAAGGAATCACTATCATAAAAAAGTAATTATACATCTCTATTACCTACACCACAATTTTCACAGGCCTTTAAAGTTCTACAGCCCACAGTATTTCTTAAGTTTTTTCTAATTTCTTTTGGTGTTGAAATATTATAATAAAACTGAATATAACAGTATATTGTTCAATTTATTTGTTTCTCTTTTAATAGACACCATACCTTGATCTATAATAGCCAGAGAGTAGATTCTATAGATACTTTGAGGATTATTTGTATATGAATATTCTCTCTCATAATGTTTTCTTCTGATTTTATTATATTTTTTGAATATTACTTATATTGCATATTTGACAGTAATTTTAAATTCAGAAAAAACATTTTTTATCATTTGGTTAATACATAAACTTTTAAAAGTAAAGAAGTCAAACTTTTTTAGATAATCTGGTGTTGAACCCAGATATATTAGGTTGTAATAGTTTGCTAATAGTATTGACAGTAAGCAATAATTCATATCAAATAACAGAGGATAGCACAAATTTAAAATTATTATTTTTTCCTTAAAGACCATAATTCAATCTTTCTTTGAGGATCTTTTACTATTTTCTTATTTCTTCTAGTGCATTTTATATTTTATTTCTATTAAATCAAAGTGCTTTAATAGAATTCCCATTATGTGTTCAAGAATGCTTGTCAGGTCAAATAGAAAATGTATGGTGCTCTATCTTTGGACAGACCCCACTTCTCCCAAAAAAGACATGTAATCTGTGAATTGTTCCAAAAGATGTAATTTTAATTAGCACAATTGAGGCTCATTTTCCAGTAACAAATTTAAACTATGATCCATATATAGCACAAAGAATGCTTCTGGATTTTTGGGTTCATATAATTTCTCTTTATCCTTCATGTTAGTGTCATTATAGGCTTGCCGTTGGCAAATTTTTGTTCAAGCCACTTTATTTAGATATAACTGACAGAAAAGAAGTTATACATATTTAATGTACACTACTTAATGAGCTTGGAGATAAGTATCCTCCCATGAAACCATCACTACAATCTATGCCATGAACATATTCATGTCCTCCAAGAGTTTCCTCCCACACTTTTTTATTTATTATTGTTATTATTATTGTTGTTATTCTGTGTGTGATAACACTTAACATGAGATCTATGCTCTTTGCAAAATTTTAAATATATAGTACTGTATTGTTAAGTATGGGATCTATGCTGTACAGGTATCTGAGACTTATTCACCTTGTATGACTGAAACTTTATAGCCTTGACTAATACCTCTCCATTGCCCCCTATCCCCAGCCCCTGGCAACCATCATTCTACTCTCTGCTTCTGTGTGTTTGACTGTTTTATATTCTTCATGTAAATGATATTATATCAAAATGGATTAAAGACTTAAACATAAGATCTGAAACTGTAAAACTCCTAGAAGAAAACATAGGGAAAACTTTCTTGACATTGGCCTTGGTAATAATTTGTTGAATGTGACACCAAAATCACAGGTAACAAAAGAAAAAGACAAGTAGGATTATATCAAACTAAGAAACTTCTGCACAGCAAAGGAAACAATCAACAAAATGAAAAGGCAACCTATAGAATGGGAGAAATAGTTGCAAACTATAATCTGATAAAGGGTTAATATTCAAAATATGTAAGAATTCCTACAACTCAATGGCAAACAAGTAATTCTATTTAAAAATCAGCAAGGAAACATAATAGATTTTTCTCCGGAGAAAACATACAATTGGCAATCTTTTAAATAAGTGACAAAAGTTGAAAATTGTTTTTTTTTTTTTTTAGTTTTTTATGTACACCAAAACCTATACTTCCCACAAAAGATGTAAAACTGGAAAAATTAATTTCAATTTTTTGTTTTCCTATCTGGTATAGTTCAATGGCATGTATAGCAATCGTTAGTTGTTCATTATGACTTTTGCCCTGGAACAATCTAGTTGTAACTGGGCAATTTTTGCTTTTTACAATTTTACCTTTGTGTGTGTGTGTGTGCTTTACTGCCTATTTGATTAATAGTCTCATTTTGAAATTGCCATTCCAAACAATAAAAGTTTATTTTGTTACTTTTTATCTGCTTCCATGTTTGGAACATTCTAATACCTCATTCCAAATAACTTCTGCTAGACCCAGAAATTTTCCTGGAAAGACTGATTCATTTGTGCAATAAAAAGCATCATGACATTTGGCTAAGTATTGGCTAAATAATATTATTCTGAAAATTTTATACTAACTTTAAAGTATTTGCTCTGTCTTTGTTGTTTCTTATCAATTGTTGTGTTTTCTAGTCTATTTGTTAGATCACCTAACCATATATAAATAGGCTTTTCTGTGTGCAAGTCAATTTGCTCAATTTCACTTTTCTATTTTAGAGTTAGGCGGACTACCTCTTTATTTCTTCGTCTTTTCAAACTTTCTTTTTTCCCTTAGGTTTTCTTATACTTTTTGTATTTCTATTATCATCTAGACTTGTCCTTACTTTTAACAATCTAAAAATGTGTTTTCCAATATAATAGCCACTAGTCATATGTGGATATTTAGATCTAAGTCAATTTAAATTTGAAAAAATTAAAATTAAATGAAAAGTTCCTCATTTGCACTAACCACATTTCACACGCTCAATATCCCACATTGTCTGGGAAATACTATTTGGCATCACAGATGTAGAACATTTCCATCACAGAAGAAATTTCTATTGAACAGCACTGATCTAAAAGATCATAAAACAAATCGTTAATTGTATTTAACATGTATCAAATTTGGATATATTTTCATTAAAATTTAAATAAAAGTAAATGTAAAAACTTTACAATTTTAAATTATTTTTATATATATTTTCAAAAATATTTCTTCAAAAATACTTTAGATATCAGACTATTAATTTAAATTAAAAAGGAAACTATAAATAATTTATATTAATAGATATCAATATTTTAAATAAAAACTATTATTTTACAATTTAAAAAAAATTTAACTAAATTTAACAAATTTTAAAAAAATTTAAATTTAGTCAATTTTTAAAAAAATCAAACTATTAACAATGTCTACTTAGTTGAAAATATTATGAATCTGTCTCAGATTATGTCTCAGCCTACATATATACAAATTTAAGAGTAAAATGAATTATATAATTTGGCAAAAGTATTCGTCAGATGCCATGTATGAGAAAATCCATGCAAATGCAGAACTACCTGGAGAATCTAGAACATAAAGAGAAGCAAGAAAATGGACAATCCGCACCACTTTCATATCAAGGGTTATTACATTTACATTATCAGAGAGGAAGGATTTGACAGGTTAGTTATTTAATTTTACTTACCTAAGTGCTTTAAACGTTCAAAACTTTCTGTCCTCTGAAGCAATACCCATGTGCGAAGATAGTAGTGCCACACCCCAAACTTTCACAGTGTCCAGACGTAGTTGCCTTTTGTTTTAAGGAGACAGGGCAAAAGATCTGAATGAAGATCTGGTGGCCTGAATGGTGTTTGGCATGAGAACGGTGGTTTTGGTTTTGGGTCTGGCTGTGCCAGCTCTGAGCACTGGATCCTGAATGACAGAATCACTCATGCCTGGCTCTCTAGCGTAGGTCTTAGCACTGACAAGAGTCACATGGGTGTGCTAAGTAACAGGAATAAAAAACACCAGATAGATAGGCCTATAGCATACACAGCTGGTGAAACACTTCCATGGGCTACAAATCAAAGAAACCCAATAAAGATGGCATTATTATCCTCCTAGCCCATCTCACAAAGGGCAACCTAAGGATTTAGAAGAGGAACGATAGATAACAGCTGATAAGAGACAGAGCCAGAGTTCAAAACCAGGATGATCTGAAGCCAAAGCCTTTGCCTCAACACTCTACACCCCACCTTATAAGGATGGCTGAATGGTGGATTGGGAAGCCTCAAGCTCCTTGGAGTCCTTTCTAGGAAGAAGTTGGTGTTAAAATCTGCTTTATTTTATGGCTGAGGAGAGTAGGACTGAAGGTTGATGAGATGAAAACCGAGAGTATAAATCTCCAGCGAGAAGGTGATTGGGAAAGAAAGTAGCTGCCACATAGAGCTATTCACATTTCTATTCTTTCACTCTACTCCAGAAATCTCCATTGGTACTCTGGTGTCTTCAGGACAGGCCATACTTTTTGGTATCATGTTAAGAATAGCCCAAATCTTGCCCTATCAATTTATTCGATGATGTCTCTCTCTTGTCCACCTACCTCCACCATAGCCCCAGTTTTCATCTCCCTGGACTCCATAGTTTCAGAAGACAACATGATCTTTCTTCCCTCTGCCTAGAATGCACTGTTTCCTCCTACCTGTCTGAAGTCACCTTTCAGGTTATAATTCAATTATCATTTCCTCGGTCACTTGTTCCTAGATTCCCACAGAAGATTGGACACACCCTCCTATGAGGCCTGTAGAACTTCATTCAGACCCATCACCACAGCAGGCTATGATATTGGCCAATCTGCCCAGCTTTCTTACTAGACAGTGAGCTCCCACAGAGCAGAGGCCATTTCATATTAATAAATATCTGCTTCCTTGCCACCCCCATCTCTCTGCTCCAAGTACAATCTCTAAGATATAGCAGGTTCTTAGAAGTGTTGAGTAGTGAATGAATAAACAAAGAGCCAAGAGCCAAGGGGAGGTGACCCTGAGGTCTGGGTTTCCTGGGAGGAGATTTGGCCCTCAGAACCCACAGCCCACTTTGAGCAATGCCCCATCCATGGCATTGAGCCACTATCTGAGGCCATTGCACCAGCAGGAGCTCAGGGTGGGGCTGGTGTGAAAACAAACAAGGAAGACAAAAACAAGGGTTGTGTTGAAATCTTAAAAATGTTCTATTCCTTGGTATTCAAACTTGCCACACCTTCTAAGTCAGGTGAGTTCTTAGTCAGGTGCCCTGAGAGGATCCATTGTAAGTACAGGGCTTTGGGATCAGGGCTGAGGAGCAGGGGAGACAAGGGGGTGTAAAACTGGCTTCTTTGTTTAACTTTTCTCTTTGTGTGTGTCTTTCAGACAGAAGAAACCCTGACCCTCCCCTATTTTAATTACCTAATTATTTTGACACCTTGGACTGTTGCATCACCACAACACATTGTTTTGTCAAGGATACTGCATTAGGGTGTATCTAGGTTTAGGGATAAGCAACTGAAGGGAAACAAGTTCTGACAGCCAGGGAAATGCTGGGCAGAGGAAGAATTCTAGGGGAGGGCAGGGAGGAGTGGTGAAAGGAAGAAAAAGGAAATGTTCGGTACAGTGAGAAGAAAATACCTCGGGAAAGGTGGCAGCAAGGTTAGCAAAACTGGATGTCTCTGTCTGGAAGATTTCCCAGATTGGTTTTCAGGAAGTCTGTGCCTGAGCAGGCAAACCAGTATGCTACAGGTCCCTGTAAGGAACAAAATTAGAGAGCTCAGGTTGTCATTCTAGGAACTATAACTGACTGAGATATTCTCTACACTCTTGACCTCAGTTTCCTCTCCTTAGAAACAAAGCCAGATTTAAAATTTTTCTTGCAAGCCCCCAAATGCTCCTTACTTAAATACTCTTGTGGCAAAAATAGAAGAAATAATCAAAACAGTTATAAAGCCCTTCACAAACAGTACTATTCCAGCAATTAATATTGAGGATTCTGAAAACAAACATGGACAGAGTATTTGTCAAAATTGTGAAACACAGCGCCAGCAAAGTACAGTCCCAGAAAAGTTAAAGTCTAGCCTCTAGTATTGCAGGTGGAGGAACCAAACGAGCCAATGTTGTAGAGAAGCTAAAATCTTGCAATCTTGAAACTTGAGGGCAAAGAAGTGTGTTGCAGTGGTCTGAGCCTGGGGTGGGGCTCAGGAGACCTACCTTTTAGACAGACTCAGCATTTATTACTTTACATATATGGACCTCGATTCCTCAATGGTAGAATAAAAGGATGAATCTTTGTGGGGTTTATGGTCCTCAGGCTATGGGTTGAAATTATGCAGCAAGACACTGGAAGCCACAGTTAAGTATGATGCATCAATTTTACCTGATGCCAAACACTTGGAAACATTATTTTTTATCCAAAAGTTCGTTCACTTGTTCAACAAATATTTGTTGAGCATTTGTTACATGCCAGGTACTATTTTAAGCACTGTTGTAATATCAAAGTAAACATGAATATATTGTGAAACTATATAATTTTCATGATCTAATGTAAACAAAGGTCCCTAAAATTATTTTTCACATGCAGGGGCACGTCTGGTTATGTTCCCTCACTCTCAACTCCAACCAAATAATACATATTTGTTTTCCTTTGCCCTTGGGCACATTCCAGTGGATAAATGGTCCTAAGCCCCTTTCCAACAGATACTGTCACAATCACCTGAAATTAGGCAGATCTTAGTCATTGAGACCAAGCTGGCTATCTGTATCTTTCAGCCAAAAGCAAGGAAGGGAAATGAACTTTTAAGAAGCACCACCACCTGCCCAGAAGAATAATGTATTAGCCTTTTTATTGTAATTTCATGTGATCTTTAAAACTGTCCACCTGCAAAGTTAGTTGTCATTGCCCTCATTTGGAAACTCAGGAGAGAAAGCAAAGGCTCAGAGAGGTTTAGTGATTTGTCCAAAGTCTCACTGCTAATAAATGGAAGAGACAAGATTTTATCCTGCCTTGGCCTGGCTCCAAGCCAATCTTCTTACTCTATGACTTCAACCTTCAAAGCTGATGATGATCGTATCACTTTCCCCTTGATATCTCTCTCTGTTCGCGGCATGGCAATAAGAACATAGTATTAGAGAGAAAATGGACATGACCCCAGTCCACAGAACCAGAGTTTGGAGTTGAACAGGACTGTAGAGATTGCAGAGAGGAAACCTGGAGTCTAAGCTACAAAGCGAACATTTGATGTTTGCAAGACTTATGTCAAAGACCAGCACTGCCATGTACACCTGGGACCCTGAAGTTCTTTAAACTTCCCAACTAAACTTTCACTCTAATAAAATGAGGTGGAATGGTGAAATAATGCCACATATAGAAGGCTATTGTAAAGCCTATATAAAATCAAGGTTTTTAAAACTTAAACTGCTACGTACAGATATATATGAGTCACCTCCCAGAACAGAACTAGAATTTAGATTAGACACCCTGACTCCTGGTTAAATAGTCTTCCTACCGCCTCACACTGCTGGAGATCCTTCTTATTGCTGCAGCTGCCTCTCTAACCTTGAGAACAGTCAAAATCTTATGTGGAGTGAAGGAGTACACACTTTTGTAACCTGAAAAAATGAACCAAGAAACCCATGGTCTACCCTTGCCCTAAGATGCATCTTTGGGAAGAAAACATACAATACAAACAGCACAATTAAGTGCCTGGAGTGAGCTGGGCCCAGTACCTAGAGCAGCCGAGTTGAGGTCTCTGGCCTCCAGGAGCAAGTCCAGGCAAAAAGAGTTTCCCCAAAGGAGGTGACTCATTCAAGGAGTGTCCCTTAGGTATGGCATGTGCCATGCCAAATCTGTTTTGATTACTACAACATCAAGCCTGTAAACAGTGGGAACATGGTGTTTCCCCTGTCTCAGCCCCCAGTTTTTCTGAGCTCATGAGCAGAGCATTCTGCAGGGCCATGCCAAACATACTCCAGTGCCTCCAGCTCCTCTGGGGTGCCCTCTCTGAAGTCCCTAAGGGAAGAAATGTGCAAAACATTTTTCCCCTCATGGTATCACTGGATACCATAAAGCCCAGAAATGATTCAGTGTCTCCCTGTGAATCAATATTATAAATCACCAGAATTCAGGAATGCAATTCCAGCTCCTGCTCCTCAGACTCAGCCACCAGGCCCTTCCCACTTCATGATTTGTGGCCTCCTGGGGAACAGAGGCTGGATTTTCACAGGCTGTGGTGGTACCTGCACCCTCTAGCACCAGGCATGGCACATAATAGGTACTTTACACAATGATGAACAGTGTCCCAGACACCAACTTATTTCTCTCTGAACTTCCTATTTTCTCAGTCTATGAAATGCCAGAGTTAAATTAGATGATCTCCGAGACACTTCATTTTTAACTAGTATTTTTAGGTAAGCCGAATACCTTATCTTGGCAAATGGGAATAGTGGAACTCAGATTAGGAAAGGAGGTTGGGGTCCCCAGGATTGATGAAGGACCTCCCATTGGGAGTGCAGGGGTGAGGGGAGATTAAAAATGAGAGGTGTGAGAGATAAATCCTGCCTTCACAGAGCCTACCTACTGTGACGAAATAACATCTTGACCAAAAATGAAAATGATATTCTTAAGTGAAAAAAGTCAGATGGAAAAAGTCAAGAACCATACAATTTCACTTACATGTGAGATATAAAACAGAAAACAACAAATGAACAAACAAGACAAATAAAAACTCAGACACAGACAACAGTATGGTGGTTGCCAGAGGGAAAGTGGGGTTGGGGAGGTAGAACAGGACAAAGGGGATTAAATATATGGTGACAGAAGACTTGTCTTTAGGTGGTAAACACACAATACAATATACAGATGATGCATTACAGAATTGTATACATGAAACCTATACAATCTTATTAACGAATGCCATTTCAATACATTTAATAAAATTTTTAAAAGGGAATGACAAAGCAGTGCAGCTCAGGGGAAAGAACCTCCATAAAATTAAGTGTTGAAAAGCCTGCAATCCTCTACAAAGCCTGACTTTGTTTTGCTAGGGGACCCTGGACAAATCAGTTCTGTTCTCTGGACCTCATTGGTTTTAAGTCATAAATGTCCATCCTACAAAGTCACGAAAGGAAGATCCTTTCTCCTCTTCCTTGATGGAAGTAGAACAGGAAGATCCTCTCTTGCATTGCCTGAGATTCTTTCTTCAAAACATTGGTCACATACAAACATTGCTCATTTTTACACTGAGTCTCTTTGGAGCAGACCATGGCCTTAGTCTTGACTCTATGTACAAAAATTTTTCGAAACCTGAGTGTATTATAGACTTTGATCTCTTCCAATTCCTTCAAACATGTTCCTTTTCCCTTCATGTTATTAAATTTATGCCAGGCACTCTGCACAGAGGAAATTACAGAACTTCTGGGCTGGAAGACACATTCTGATCTTCTTCCATCTTGACATATACGTATCCAGACTGTCTGAAGATCCCCAAAAGCAAGAGTCCCACCGTCTCCTAAGGCAGCCAGTTATGCTTGGACAGTTCTGTTTATTAGAGAGTTTTTCAAAGGAACGCTAACAACTTTCTTATTTAAAATAAGCCTTGGTGCTGTTGTTGGTCAGTTCATCAGATATTTCCTCAGGATCTGTCTCTGGCCAAATGGCTGGGTTTTCCACAGGACTACCTTTCCACACAGGTCACGGTTGTAAATGTATTGCCTTGGCAGGTATTTCCACTTCCTGTCTTAAATCTTTGCTTTTATACTTTAGGCCCATCTTGACCATTCAAAATCCCATAGTAACTTGTTGCTTGTTAAATAATGTTAGATTTTGAGATTATTTTTTTACCTACTCCATTTTTTTTAGGGGAGTGTAACTCAATGAATTTCATGAACTGTAATTCCATACAACATATCAGGTTTGTTTTGACTTGATCCAAGTCTAGTCCTGGCACACTGAGTAGTAGTGTTACTCTCACTGAGTCTCAGATTTCTGGTCTGTAAAAATTAATAATATTTTCCTCATGAGTTGTTGAAAAAATTAAATAGTTCAGGTAAGATGATTATCCTAGTAAAAGGTAGTGTTAAGGAGACCTACTTTTCCTTGTAGTTTAATGAACCATAGAGGCCAAATTCAGCTCTTTATAGCAGGTGCCATCTCCTTGGTCCTAGTTCTATCATTTGGGACCATGCAGAATAAGCTCAAATCCCTCTTTCATGTGGCAACCTTTCAAATATTTCCATTTGACCACAACCCTTTTAGATGGCAAAGGGCCTCACCAGAGAAACTGAGGTGGAATAAAGTGTTTCCAGGACCTCACCACAATCTGGAAGGAGAACCAAGAAATGCTAACTTCTCTGGCGTAGAGTGACTACTCCTACATCTGTCTCCAAGAGGAGTGGGGTGAGCCAGGTCTCCTGGAAAACTCGATTCTGGCAATACATGACATTAAAGTGTTGAAACATGCCACTTTGATGTAGCATTAGCTCATGATGTTGTTTTATTTTCTTAATTTAGAAGAAAAGCACAGCTGCTAGAACTTTTAATATAACAATAAGTACGCTGGTGTACCAAAGGTTTTCTGGAATTTTTCCACAAGAGCTCTGCACCCAATTGCATAATTTTTTTTTATATCCATGCAGATCTATTCTTTCCTATTAATGCAAAACCTTATACATTGTTTTCTAAACTTTCAATCTTTAAACTATTGAATCCTTGAATGACTGGCATACTCTGTCTAGTGGAAACAATTTCTAGAACAAGACAGAGTTTAAATAAATGAACAAATACTTAGACTGAATGTATCTATTTGTTGAATGGAGAGCCTAAGAAATCTATTTGCTACCTTTCCACCTGCTCGGAATGAGATCACTAGATAAATGCAAAATATTAGTGGTCAGTCCCATAATATATGCCATAGATAAATATTCTCTTTCTGGGTGCTTTCAAGCTTGAGCTACTATGACCACAATTTCAGGGTTCTATTATGTTATTTTCTGTGATACTGAACATTTTTCTATCCCATCATGGACAACCTGGTCAAGGTAGGACCAATCCGACCATAATAATTTTTCTTTTTTCTTTTTCTTTACCAATCTCAGTGCTCAATTCACGAATTATTTCTCATGTAGAATAAATCTGGTAACTATTTTTATTAATCATCTTGATCTACCTACAGAATTTCCCACATGATGTTTGCCCAATGGGTTCTAAAAATGCCCAGAAATTGATCTTTTCAGCCTTCTGGGTTTGGGGCAGTCAGGGTTCTGGGCCAGTTGCCTCCAGTAACAAGCAGCCTTGTGTGTTTATCCCAGTATAGTCAAACACTGCATAATGACATTTTTGTCAACTATGAGCCACATGTACAACAGTATTCCCGTAAGATTATAGTGGAGCTGGAAAATTCCTATAGCCTAATGATATTGTCACTGTACTAATATTCTACTACAACATATTACTCATGTGTCTGTGGTAATAAACAAACCTACTGTGCTCCTAGTCATATAAAAGTGTAGCACATACAATTATGTACAGTACATAATACTTGAAAATGATAATAAATGACTATGCTACTGGTTTCTGTATTTACTGCACTATACTTTTAAAAATCATCTCTTATAATGTACTCTTTCTACTTAAAAATATTTTTATGCTCTGTTACATAAGCAGCAGCCTCATATATTTCATGTTTACTGAGTCTCTTGATTGCATCATTTTCTCTTGTGCTTGATCTTGTGTTATTTTGTTCACCATGGCCCTTAAGTATTCACATAATGACAAAATCACCTAATAATTCATTTCTCAGAACATATTCCAGTCGTTAAGGGATGCATGACAGTATAACTAAGAAACATCAGTTTCTTTGTGTGCCATGTCATAGGAGGGGTTGGGAAGCACTGAACTTCGCCATAAATTTTAGGCCTTTCAAAACATACTGTATAATTTTATTACAGTGGAGACAATTAAGACTGGCCTCTTCTGTTTTCTTCATATATATATTTAAAATGTTACATATTAGAAACCTGTTCCTTTCATGTGACCTGGTGTCCATGAGTTGGTCATCCCTGCCTGACTTAACCTGCCATCTGAAAAAGAGTAGTTATAACTCACAATAGTTAGTTAAAATCTCAGGAGCTCTGTCATGTAAAATTACCAAACATTCTCACCAACCCACTTTCCTCACTGCCCCGAAATAGGTCCTACCTTAGATCCTATTCATTCAGCTCCAGTGGAATTTCCTCCAAGAAGCCTTTTCTGACTCCTCTCATTCATTCACTCAATTTAGAAATAATCTCTCTATTCTCAGAATCCCCATAGCTCTTATTCTGTTGTTTTCTCATAACATTTAGCAATTTTTTTATGGTCAGTTGTATGATCACAGCTGTACTGGAATGTAAACTTTGGGATATAGTATGTCTTATTTTGAATATCTCTTTAAACATTCCTGACAGAACTTGAATTACAGGTGAAAGGCACTCAACCAGTAAACAGAGGACCAATTAACTTAGTGCTTCTCTTTACTTCGGCCATAAAGCACGTATATCTTATTAATTTGGAGATTTGAATTTCTTAGAAAACATTTTTGAGGTCTGATTTGGGGGGATTCACAAAATCTGAAAATTTATGACAGCTTATTTTTCATTTTAATAACATGATCAAGACAAAAATAAAAACACATGGAAAACATTAAATTTTGCTGTTAAGCAGAGACATACAAATGAAAACCAATTTGAAACAGTTTTCTATAAAAATAGGAAAAAAACTTTAAGCAAATAGTCAATGCTTGGAAAAGTTGTGGTTAAATTAGTTAGTGCCATTTTAAACTAACACTTAAAAAAAACAGTAAACAAGAGTCTTAAAGATGCTCGGGCATATTTCCTTAGTCATCCCATTCATAGGAATTTTAGAATTTATACAAAGGTAACGATTAAACAACAACAAAATTAAAAAGCAAAATATGCAACATGCACAAAATTGCCCATGATGGTACTTACTATAGCAAAAAGCAACCAAACAAAACAAAAAACTTGAAAACAATCCAAATGTCCCAAGGTAAAGGAATTTTTTAAAAAATAAGAAAACACTGTCAAAATTACATTCTCTAGTCATTAAAATGTAAACATTAAAAGAAAAATGCTTATTATATAATGTTAGGTAAGAAAAAATCAGCCCACAAAGTGAAATGTGCATTATAAATGCATGATAAGGACAGAAGAAACAGACAAGAATGTGAAAAAATACAAATAGTTTAATATGGCGTAGAATTCTGGCTTGTTCTCTGTTTTAAAGTCATTACATCATCTTTTCAATGACAGACTACATTTTAAGTAATTGAAAACAAAGTCTCATTAGCCTTGTCCTTGCATAAATTCCCAGAGAGAACACATTATTCTTATTTATGTCTACCTCTGCTACTTGTCTTTGATTTGGACCTGCTCCATCTTCTCTCACTTCTCATTTCCCAACTAGAAATAGACCCTCTCTAAACAAGGACCCAAAAGGCAGCAAGTATAGCAGGAGCTATATATCCAAATAGGCAAACATCAGAAGACAAGATCTGATACCTTGCCCCATCGCAAAGGCAGACCCAGATTCTTCAATAACCACAAGTGGCCTTGGTTTAACAAGCTTTGCCAACAAGGCACAATGTTCCCATCCTCAGAAATAGTCTCAGGCAGAGCTTCCAGGGGCCCATAAAAGTCTGCGCTCTTGGAAGAATGTGACAACTCTGGCATCAAACACAGATTCGTCATTTTCTATAATAAGAGAATGTTCAGTTGCATCAGGCTTTTTTAGCAGGGCCAATACTTAGTAAAATTTTGAGGTTGGCAAAGTAAATTTTTGCCTAGGCCAAGACTCCTTTCCCTGCCTCCATATGATCTATAAAATCACCTCTTGTTATAATTTACAAAGCCCTTTCACATCCAGTTTCTCACTTGAATTTTGTGACAATCCAGTGAGGTTGGTGCTATTATTAACTTCACTTTTCAGAAGAGGACACTAAGGTTTAGGGAAGTGAAATGACTTGTGTAAGGCCACACAGCTAGTCAATGACTGAATGAGAACACAAATCCAACCAGGATTTCTACTCAGTGCTTCTTCTACTCTTCCTACATGCTATCCCTTCTTCTAGTCTTGGCAAAGTGCTGACCCAGTGTACTCAGCTAGTACCATGTGCTACCATCCCAGGAAGACAGAATGGGAAGAAGAGTGAGTGACCTATAAGAAGGAAAGTCAAGTAGAGTTCCTAAGAAGATGCTGAGCTGGCCTGACCTACTGGTTTCTTCCCTCCAAGATCAACTGTGAGGGACTACAAAAGAAAAGCATTAAGTTAAAGAGGAAGCTGTGAGAACTGTCTGGGGAGACAGAAGCTGTTTCTATCTGACATGTATGTGTGTCTGGAATGGTCCTAATCTAAGGCAGAGAGTATCCAGGCTACTGTGAATAGCCTCTGAAGTCTTCATCTCCCCTCCATTCCCACCCCCATTGCTTTGGGAACAACTGATTGGAGCTTATATCTCTCAATGTAAGTATAGCTCAGGTGTAAAACCAGGGCAGTGCAGAAGCCCTGCGCCTGAGTGGAGGTGTAAAAAACACAAAGATTAACTGGTCTCTAGTTGTCACTGTTTCAACCTGTCTCTCCTTGCTCTCTTTGTAAGTCCCAGGCTTGGTATATTACAATCTCTTCTTCTAAATACTAATTCTCTCTAAAGTAAAGAACACATTTGAGAGGCTCTTAGGTGGGGTGAGGAATGATTAGCTCTGTTTTTTTTTTTCTTTTGATGCCTGGAACCCTCTGCTCCAGGTTCATCCTTCATCTTCAACCCCCACTTTAAATACACTGGTGTTAATGCAGATCAAAATCTGGCTTTCAGCTCATCCACTATCAGCATTGCTGGACAGACTATCTCATAACCTTAGCAAAATGGAAGCTCATGAGTGAGAAGAGAAGCCTGAATATTCCCAAAGAAAAATAATGAACTGAGTTGTGGTTCCATGGAACCAGAAGTATTAGAACTGCCAGATCAAGAATTTACATATATTTTTAAGAATTTATTTAATTTTCTATATTTAAAAAAAAAGGGATGATATTAGGAATATATAATGAAGGCAAGAAATCATTTAAAAAATCAAGTAAAAATGTCAAGTATGAAAATATAATAGTTGAGATAATGAACACAATAAATGGTAATTAGTAGAATGGATTTGCCTGAGGAATGCATTAGTGAACCGAAGGATCAGATTGAGGAATTATTCTTAGCAGAAAATTACCTTAAAAATAGAAAATATGAAAGTGAAGGTGTAAAAGTCAAAAGTAGTTTCAGAAAAAAAAAGAAAAAAGAGAGAAAGAAAGATAGAAATGGAGAGGAGGAAATATTTGAAGAAATGATGCAGATAATTCCCCCAGAATTAATGAAAGATAAAAGGCTTCAGATAGAAAGAAACCAAAAGGAGCAAAAGGAGGGAGATTAAGACAATCATACTCCTAGACATAAGGTTATGTTGAAATTTATAAATACCAACGATGTTAAGATTGTAAAAAATTTCAGAGAGAAAGAAAAATTACATATAAAAATTAAGAGTAATATTGATATCAGATTTTTTAGCAGTATACAAAGATGCAAGAAAGCAAGAGAAGTGTTTTCAAAATTTAAAAAATACAGAATTTCATATTCAGCTAAACTTTTATTCAAATGTAAAGGCATAATTTAAAAACTCTAAGACATACAGAGCCTCAAAATGTTTGCTATGCAAAGATCTGTATGTAAACATTTTTTAAATTAAATTAAAAATTTTAAATTAATTTTTAAAATTTAAGAATAGTTGGTATACAGTCTTATATTTGTTATATTAGCTTCAGGTGTACAATATAGTGATTCAGCATTTTTATACCTTACAAAGGGGTCATTCCACAAATTCTAATAATCATTGGTCACTATGTAAACTGAAAGTTTGTAAAACCACTTAGAAAAACAGTTTGATATGATCTTGTAAAATTGAACTTTATGGATCCTATAACCCAGTAATCCTATTCCTGTCACTGTGCTTAAAAGAAACCTTTGCATATGTATACTAGAAAATACAGATAAAAATGTTCATAGTACAGTCGTACATATTAACAAACAAAAAATTTCCATCAATAGGGCAGTTAACTATGGCATATTCATATTAAATGAACCACAAAAATCAGTAACAATATGGACATATCTTCACAAAATGTTAATTAAAAAGTATAAATTGCAGTTATTTGTGCATATCTTTTTTATAATATTAAGAATATTAATAAAATATACTTTTAAGGACTACATATAGATGAACTAAAACAATTTAAATAGTAAAGCAAAGGAATGATAAATACAAGATTTATCATGGTGATTCCTTTAGATGGGGCTGGCAGGGATGGGGCAAAATGTGGTCTGGGCTCTGTCAAAGTCCTAGTTTTTACATTGATGGTCATTCACAAATGCACGTTACATTAGATTAACTAAGTGTGTAAATGTAATACTGTCACATATGAGACAAGGATTATGGCTCATCCAGTTCTAAGTCCCTAAGATCTAAAAGAAATATTTTAAATGAGAGACTTCAGGCACTAAGGTCTTGGAGGTGGAGATCTCTTTGAGCAAGGGAATGGTCTGAGTCATGCATTTTAGTGGCCATTTGCTCCATTAGCCCTGGATGCCTGCCTACTTCCTGAAATATTAGTACCAAACCAATTTGAAAGATCATGGGCAAAGACCTTAAATTTCCATGCTCAAGCACCCTGACATTAGGCAGAGGCAGGCATTTGCTTCTCCTGCAGCAGTATTATCTTCACCAGACTCTTTACATAAACCTCACCTTTCCTTACAATTCTTCATACCTCCTCCAGAGTATGCCTGCTAAATTGCAAAGATGACCAGATAATTTTCCCATATCATTATCTCTAGAATTAAGTCTTTGCCTGGGTATTGTCAGAGTGCTCTTTTCCCAGCAAAATAGCTCTGCATTACTCACCAATCCCTGAACACTTCCTGCAGCTTCACACCACCCTGCCTTTGCTCATGCTGTTCAGTCTATCTGCATTGCCTTTATCTTTATCTGCTGACATTTCACTCATTTTCAGATCTCAGTTCTCCTTTTTCCTATTCTTTGAAGACCTGGAGGGAGAGGGCAGTGGGAAGGAAGAGTGTGACTATCCAGGTGCTTAGGAATTACTGTAGCTTTAACATGGACAAAGCTTAGACATATAGAGCTAAGTAAAGGGCAGAACCTGCAAATCACATTCAGGTTTAACTGAAGATTGTGGTGACAGTAGGACCAACTTGGGTGGGCCTGAAACTCTGATTCCTTTTTCAGTTTCTCAGAGGTTGTTTCTAGGCAGCAGTGTGGAAAGAGTTTGAGCTTTGAAATCAGACTGATTTGAGTCAATTCTGGATCTACCCTTTAAAATGCATCAAATCTATGTGAATTTAAATATTAGCACCGAAAAATGAGAGAATTTCAATGGTGCATATAATTCTGCCCATAGTTTTATTAAGTTAGAGGATGTGCCCCAGCGAGCAGAATAGAATCTGTTGCTTATGACAAACCACATATGCTGCACTTTATTGACAATTTAAAAAATTTCTAAGGTAATTTTCCAAGGTAATTTTGACTATGAATAATGTTTACCTTAGTCATGGATTTTGAAATCCTAATCCCTGGGTAAGATGCTACTCCACTAACAAGCTATGTGACTTTGGAAAAGTTTCTCAATCTCTCTAAGTTTTGATTTCCTTGTTCTTAAACAATTTTAGGAGTGTGGCAGGTTGGATTTTCAAAGATGGTCACAGCAACATCTGCAATCTCACCTGAGCTCTTCCCACAAAAAGTGGGATCTATGTCTTTCTCCTGAATATGGATGGACTACTGACTTGCTAAACCAATAGAGCAAAACAAAACAAAACAAAACAAACAAACAACAAAAACAATGTAACTTCAGAGCTACATCACAAAAGGTGACCCAGCTTCTACCTTTATTTTTCTGGAACACTTGCTTTTGAAGCACTGAAACTTCATGTAAGAAATTCAATTACTTGAAGCCACCATGCTATGAAGAAGTCCAAGACACAGAGAGAGGCCACATACAGGTGTTCCTGTCCCAGGAGACAGATAGTAGCAAAACATGTGACTGAGGATGCCTCCAGAGCTGATGAGCCTGTCACCTGTGCGTCTTCCAGATGATGTCTCAAACACTATGAAGCAGAAATAAGCTGTCCCTTTTGTAACCTTTCTGAATCCAAACCCACAGAATCCATGCTCATAATAAAATGTTTTACACCACTAAGTTTTGGGGAAGTTTTTATTTAAAGCAGTAATAGGAACTGAATCAAAGATCTTTCAGAGGACTGAATAAAATAATTTAAGTAAAGCGCCAAGCACAAAGCATGTGCTCAGAAAATAGTAAGTGGTCACAGTATCATGTCCTATGCCTGGACTCGCAGCATTAGATCAGCCACTCTATTTTTTTCTGGGCCTAAAGCTTCTCTTTAGGAATACCTGCCTGAGTAACTCAAAAGTTTTTGTGTGGATAAAATAGAATGATAGATGTAAAAATGCTTTGGAAACTATAATACTCTGTACAGATCAAAGGAATTCTTATGTTTATATTATATCCATTCACTAAGGGCTCAAGAAGGAGGACACTCTAAAACCCTTTAGAGGCGTCAGTGTCTGAAATTCTAAGATGAAAGGACCTTGGCCTGAGGCCCACATTTGCTCCCTGTTAGAGATCATTAATTTCAACATTTCATCTAGTAAGTTTTTATTAAGTATCTACTACAAGCAAAAAACTGTTAAATGCTGTGAATTTTCTAAAGAAATTAGGTTACTCTATCTGTCCTCTAAGAAAATTCTAGATAGTTAAGAAAACTAGAAGTAAACATATGTCAGTAAAATAGGGGCTTTCTGCAGGAATATATCTCAGGAGCTTCCTAAAAGAGAAAGGAGAAAGAGGAATAATGAGGTTTGAGAGTCTGCACTGTGCCAAGTTCTTAACATATATTGTCTCACTCAATTCTCACAATGATTTTATGAGATGGGTTATTTATTAGTTGCATTTACAAATGAGAAAACAGGTGGTTGGAAGAATTAAGTGTCTGGCCCAAGGTCACAGCAACAGTAAGTTAGCACTGACATCCAGGTTTGGAGACGCTCTACCCTCCCACTACCACTGAATGTATTTTTTGACCTGAAAGAATGATTTCTCCATGCAGACCACTAAAAACGTCATTATCTGAGATGCAAACATTTGCCTATTAGATAATAATATTTCTATTTAATTAATTGTTACAAAATTTTATGTTACAATAGCTAATAATAATAATAACCCATTAGCACAGAACTTTAGCCTAATTTACAAAGTATGTTCACATCTTTTCTTCCTTGGTCCTCCAAAAGAGCTTTAGTGAAATGCATAATGTTATATCCAAGGTCTTACAGATAATAAGTGAGCAAAGAATTGTACTTTAGTTAGCTGCTACATTGTAAAAGTAATAATAAGTATTTCCTAAATGGTATGTATTTTGTCTTATATTGTCACATGATTTTAAACATCATTGAATATTTTATAAAGGCTTGTCATCATGTTCAAGATGTCTTCCAAATCATGGTGGCTCACTCCATAATTAACATAATATACATTTCATGACACAATATACATGTACATTGTTGACAAGAGATAAAATTGATAATTGATCATTTCAATGAACTAATCTTTGGTTGACTTCTTATCAGCTCAGTGACATTCCTTGAAATGTCACTGACAGAATTTTTACCAGTAGTAGATGGGTTAGTTTTTTCATTTCCTTGTTTAGTTGTACTTTCAACATATTTTCTTCAATCCAGTGCAAGAACATGGATGGAACTCAAGATAATCATGCTATGAGAAATAAGCCAGACAGAAAAAGCTGAAAATCACATGGTATCACTTATATGTGGGATATAAACCTAAAAGCAACAAAGGAACAGAACAGACAGAGACTCATGGACATGGACTATAAACTAGTGGTTACCCGAGGGTAGGAAGTGGGGGAGGAAGGGGAGGAAAATGGGGTTAAGTGTGTCATATATAGAAGGGTAGGGGGAGGGTGAAGTGGGTAAAGGAGATCAAATACATGGTAGCTGAAGGAAACTGGACTTTGGTTGATAAATACAGGATAGAATATACAGATGTTAAATTATAATGTACACCTGAAAATTAGATAATTGTATTTACCAATGTTATCCTAATAAATTAAATTAAATTAAATAAATAAAAAAGTGAGTAAGTAAGTAAGTAAATAAATAAATCTACCTTTGTCACATACACACAAATATCTTTTAAAGTGGAAATCATTTGAACTCATTTAAGTTCATTTTGGAAAACTAGTAGAGTTGAGTAAAACATCACAGTAACTGGATAAAAGGAAAGTGCAGCATTATCTGCTAAAGTTTATATATTCCACCTTTAGAGTTCATTTAAAGCATATGATCACTATACTCTGCTTCCATGCTCTGTCAAACTGTCCAGAGTGCTAAATGCAAAGAGACTTTGTAAATAGCGTTCTGGCATTGAAGGGGGAAAGTTGATTGCTCTCCAGTGCATAACAATTAAAAAGCTCATCTTTGGAGTAAGCCAAGGGGTGGGACTATATCTTCTTCACATCCATAGGCAATCCCTGAACCTTGGTAACTGCTCAGTTGGGAATATATATTTACCTTGGATGTGAGAACCAAGAACAGTTCTTGTTATGGCTTTCATGGTAACACGCATCTTAAGAGTGTTTGCAGCTCTGTATCTTCCTTTGGCTCAACTATTTCTCTCTCTCTCTCTCTCTCTCTCTCTCTCTCTCTCTCTCTCTCTCTCTCTCTCTCTTTTTAAAATAAACTTGATTTTTAGAGTAGTTCTAGGTTCACGGCAAAATTGAGTGGAAGATAGAGAGGTTTCCTATATACTCCCTGCTCCTATGCATGCATAGCCTCCTTCATTTTAAACACCTTGCACAAGAGTGATCTATTTGTTACACTTAAACTGATACATGATTATCACCCAGAGTCCATAGTTTATAGTAAGTTTTACTCTTGTTGCACATTCAATGAGTTGGAAAAATAAATAATGACATGTATCTACCATTGTACTGTTGAAAGAAGAGAATAATTTCACTGCTCTAAAAATCCTCTATGCTCTGTCTTTTATTCCTTCCTTGTCCCCTAACTTCTGGCAATAATTTTTCTTTTTATTGTCTACATAATTTTGCCTTTTTCAGAATGTCATATAATTAGAATCATATAGTATTTTTTTTACTTAGTGATATGCATTTAAGTATCTTTCATCTCTTTTCATGACTTAATAACTATTTTTTTTTAGTTCTGAAAATATTCCATTGTCTGGATGTACCACAGTTTATTTGTGCATTCACCTACTAAAAGACATCTTGGTTGCTTCCAAGTTTTAGCAATTATGGTTGAAACTGCTTTAACATCCATGTGTGGGTTTTCATATAGGCATAAGTTTCTAATTCATTTGGATAAATATCAAGGAGCATGATCATGGGATCATAAAGTAAGAGTATAATTAGTTTTGTAAGAAACTGCCAAATTGTCTTCCAAAGTAGCCATGCTATTTTGCATTTCTTTCAATGATTGAGAGTATCTGTTGCTCTTTGTTCTCAGTAGCATTTGATGTTAGTGTTCTGAATTTTGGCCATTCTATTAGGTACATAGTGGTACCTCACTGTTGTTTTAATTTCAATTCCCTAATAACATATAATGTAGAGCATCTTTTCATATACTTACTTGCCATGTGTATATCTTCTTTGGCAAGAAGTCTGTTCAGGTCTTTGGCCAGTTTTTAATTTATTAGTTTATTTTCTTATTGTTGAGTTTTAAAAGCTCTTTGTGTATTTTGGATAACAGTTCTTTGTCAATGAAGTGTCTTTTGCAAATATTTTCTTTCAGTTAGTGACCTATTTTCTCATTCTCCAGAAATTGTCTTTACAGAGCAGACATTTTTAATTTCGGTGAAGTCTAGCTTATCAGTTATTTCTTTCATTGATCATTTCTTTTGGTTGATCATGTTTTTGTTGTATCTAAAAAGCTATTGCCATACCCAAGGTTATTGCCATACTCAAAGTCATCTAAATTTTTTCATATGTTATCTTCTTAGGATTTTATAGTTTTGCACTTTACACTTAGGTCTATGATCCATTTTTAATTAATTTTTTGTGAAAGGTATAGAATCTGTACCTAGATTCATTTCTTTGCATGTGGATATCTATTTGCCCCAGCACTATTTGTTAAAGACTCTTTGCTCCATCATATAGACTTTTCTCTTTTGTCAAAGATCAGTTGACTATATTTATGAGGATCTATTTCTGGGCAATCTATTCTGCTTTATTGATTTATTTGTCTATTCTTTTACTAATACCACATTGTCTTGATTACTGTCCCTTTAGAGTAAGTCTTGGAGTTAGGTTGTATCAGTCTTCCAAGCTTGTTCTTCTCCTTCAATATGAGTTGGATATTCTGGGTCTTTTGCCCCTCTAAATAAACTTTAGAATTATTTTCTCAATATCAACAAAATAACTAGCTGGACATTTTATTAGGGTTGCAATAAAGCTATAAGATCTGGCATCTTGACAATGTTGAGTCTTCCTGTCTATAAACATAGAATATATCTTTAGTTAGTTCTTTTTAAAATATCTTTTATCAGAGTTTTGTGGTTTTGTTTATATAGATATTGTACATATTTTGTTAGATTTATTTCTAAGTATTTCATTTTTGGGGGAGTGCTAATGTAAATGTAATGCTTTTAATTTTAAATTTTACTTGTTCATTGCTGGTATATAGGAAATTGATTGACTTTTGTCTATTAATCTTGCATCCTGCAACTTTCCTACAGTTTATAAGTTCCACTAGCTTTTTGCCATTGATGATGATTCTTTCAGATTTGTTGCATGGACAATTGTGTCAATGAAGAACAAGAGCAGTTTTATGTCTTTTTTTTCCCAATCCATATACTTCTTATTTACTTTGCATCTCTTATTGCATTAGAAAGGACTTCCAGTGTTTTGAAAAGCAGTGGTGAGAAAATATATCTTTGTCTTGACCTTAGTAGTAAAGTAGTGAGTTTCTCTTCATTAAGCATGATGTTAGTTGTAGGAGTTTTGTAGATGTCCTTAACTGAGTTGAGGAAGTTCCCCTTTATTCCTAGATTGCTGAGTGTTTTGATCATGAATGCATGTTGTATTTTGTCAAATGCTTTTTCTGCATCTGTTGATGTGATCATGAGATTTTTCTTCTTTAGCCTTTTGATATGATGGTTTACATTAAATGATTTTTGAACATTGAACACATCTTATATACCTGGAATAATTACCACTTGGTTATGCTGTATAATTCTTTTTATACATTGTTAAGTTTAATTTTCAAATATTTTGTTGAGATTTTTGCATCTATGTTTATGAGACATATTGGTCTATAGTTCTCTTTTCTTTGTCTTTGTCTGCTTTTGGTATTAGGGTAATGCCAACCTCATAGGATGAATTAGGAAGTAATCTCTCTGCTTCTATCTTCTGAAAGAGATTTTTAAAATTGATATAATTTCTTCTTTAAATGTTTTGTAGAATTCACCATTGAACCTATCTGAGCTTCATTCTTCTAAATGAAAATTTTACTGAGATATTTATAAGAAATATCACAGAAATCCCATGTGCCCTTTACCCACTTTCACTTAATGTTAACACCTTTCAATACGATAGTGCAATATCACAGCTAAGATATTGACATTGATACATTCCACCTATTTTATTTATACTTCCCATTTGTGTGTATTTTTAGTTCTATATAATTTTATCACTTGTGTAGGCTTATTATTGACCAAAGTCCCGATACAGAAAAGTCCAGATTCTTTTTCATCGTTTCTGCAGCAGTCTGGAGACTACATTACTAAATGACAGAAACTCAATAATATTTATCAACACATTTTCTTAAGAGATTTCATTTGTTGCAATGCATGGTTGTTTTCTAGGATCTCCTTTTTTCTACTGTCCCTAGAACTGTTCCCATAGCCCATTGCAGAGGACTGCATCTGAGTTGCTAAATATAGCATCTTGTAGATGGCCTATGCTCATCACATTTTAACTGCGAGAAGCTGATAAACATGACAAAATCTCTTTTCCCAGGTGAAATCACCTACATTTACTTGCCTAAGGTCGGACAGTGCATTGATGGCACAAAGGCGATCAGAACCCAGGCTGAGGGATGGCAGTTTGCATTTATGACAGTCAACAGAATAAGTATCATGTTTAACTTGACTTCTGAGATTCTAAGATATAGTTATGTCTACACATTTCATTGATGGTTTTGGGGAAAAACTCCAATATTATATCATGTATTTATTCATTAAACAAGTTTTGACAGATAATTATGAATTGAAGAAAAATTTCTGATAGGAATACAAAGAGGAATTGAACAAATAATTTTTGCACTATATCTAACCAGGGAGATATGGCATATAAATATATTTAGTCTTCTTTCCTACTACCTCACTTCACAATTTTTTATTTTAGCCAAACTACCCATTCACTAGTCACCAAACTTCACATAGTTTCCCTGCTTTTATCTTTGCTCATAGTATTTCTTCTGATTGGCTTCCTCTTGCCTCCCATGACCATTTCTTTCCCCAATCCAAGCTCAAATGCAAACTCCATGAAGACTTTCCTGATACCCCCAAATATTAAGTCATCTCTTTTCTCTCTAATGTCCTCTATATTAATTTTAAAATGTCATATGTTGTATTTAACTTATTTATATTCATGTCTGAGCTTCCTGTAGATATGAGCTCTGAAGGCAGGACCTATGTCTGTGAAGCTGAGGATCCAATCATGTTCCAACAAATATAATTAAGTGCAAAAATTTTTTGATGCAATTTCTATATTAATGTTATTCCTATTTCTTTTGCCTCTCTGCATATAAACATTAAAATGTGGTTATGCTGAGCACATTTGATATGGACCTTGAAAATATTAGCCAAAAGCACAGGGTCTCATAATATTTGTATGTTTCTTTTCTAATATTTATTTTATAATCCCATGGCCTATAAGCATTCCCAGACTTCCCATGGCAAAGATCATCTTCCTAGTTCCTAAGTGAAATTCCCTAAGGAATAGAAAGATAGGCATTATTCTTCTATGGAATATCAAAGCTGAAAGGCACTTTGAGGATTATCAAGTTCAATCAACTTGTTTAAATATGGGGAAAATGAGATTTACAAGGGGGATAAGGCTTGTCCCAGGTTACAAAGTGATTCAGGGGCTAAACTGGACCTAGAATATGATTCTCTTGGTGAATACTGCAGTGTATCTGTCTATTATAAGGCCAAGTTGCCAAACTGACCCTACCCTTGCCTAATACTCTATGTGAAGGTTTGCCTGAAACGAGCCTAGACTATTAAAAGCATTATGAAAGGCTTTCCAGAAGCTTTGCTGACCAGATCATTTGTCCAACTTTACATGAAATTGAGGAACTCTGTAATGAGTAAAGTAGCTGGACACAATGTGTCACCAAGAGTCCCAAAGGAAGCACATGGTGATCAGTACAAGACTAAAGATAGCAACCAGAGCTGGTAGAGGACTATACCTTTAGAGTGATATACTCTTGAACCTGGGGAGAACCTTGGAGATCATCTAGAAGAGAAAGCAGAACTATTATTCACTATGTAACGCCCACCTTTGGCCCTCAGTTTCCAAGTGTATAAAATAAACAAGTTAGGCTAGATGATAGCAGAAGTACTTTTTATATCTTATATTTTTCCATTCTACAAAGCATCATGTCTGACAGGTGAGGAGAAAGAGGCTAACGGAGGTTCAATAACTTGCCTAAGGTCACACAGTGCTTTGGTAGCACAATAGTTATCAGGACCCAGACCAGCATTTCATCTACTGCCTCACATAGCTAGAATCATCCCTTCCAAACTGCCATGTGGCATTGCAATGAATTGTGCAATTGCTGTTCCAAGGCTGTTGCAATTGTTCTTTCCTTTATCCCCTTGGGACTTTTGGTAGCAATCAGAAGACTGCAGGAGAAGGTTCTGAGCAGTCTCTGCCCTGTTAGTAGAGCAAGGATCAAATCAGCTGTTTCTTCCCTTTCTCTGGTAAAATAAAATCCAAAGCAAACTCCTTAGCATTAGGGGAAGAGAGGCTAGAGGAGAAGGTGTCTCTCAGTCTTTGCTTATGCAGAGCTACAGCACAGCTTACTCCTGAGTGTGAAGGCCCTTATCATAGAGCAGGCGGATCTCTTGCCTGAGGCTCTGCAGAATGAAGCCAGATGATGAGTGAGAACCAAGCAAGGCACTTGACCTAGGGAAAGCAACACTGGGTAAAAGTGCAGAAAGACTGTCCAGCATAGATCGGAGACTTACTTTCTGAGTGACTCTGAATCATTTCAGATCCCATCTGAAAATGAGGTAAAAGGTATGCAGAAAGATAAGTAATTGTGCTTTAAACCTAATATTATCTCTTAGACTTAAAACTTCTCCTGGGGCCAGATACAGAAAGCATTTTTCTCACCTATTTTCTTTGTAATATAGTAGAAAAGCTGTTTTTAAAAGGACAGTTAATGCAGACCAGCCCTTAATATCAGACATTGTGATTACAAAATCTAATAGGTTTCTTATCTCAAAAACACATATAACCTAGGTCTTCCATTTCTTCCTCAAGAGGAAGCCACATGGCTTCACGAATCCTCAAGCCAAAAGAATCTTATGGATAATCCTGTTTTTGATGTGACTTGCCCAGGGTCACTAGAAAGGCAGCAGCAGAGGCAAAAATTACATAAGAATTGCCAGCCTCCTAGATCTCATTTTCTGTTGTTAGAGAAACATAATGAAAGTAAGAAAGGAAGTGGGTCTCAAGAGAGATAAAATGCTTATTCCTAACGCTTTTTAAAAATAAGCTTCGATAATAAGAAGTTCGAGGTTAGAGGATAACTTAAGGCCATCAGCAGTTGGCTAGATTGGACTCAGGTCCTCTAGAGGATTCTGTCCTTTTGGCAGTCAGATACAGTGGTGAATGCCAAGCAAGGCCTGTATTTAGGGCGCAGCTCCAGATTCCAGCCCCCTCTGAGCCCAGGCTCCAATATTCATAAGAAGCTCAGCAGCAAGCAGTGTCCATTCCTTAACATACGCTTTTAATCAGAGACACTGGGACCTGGAAGGGACCTTACTCATAATTTAATTCCTTTCACTTTGCAGATGTAGAAATCAGAGGCCAGACTGGGGACAGGACATGGAATGCTTGTACAAGGTCACTTGGCAATTTAAGAAACAACATGGTAAAGTGGAAAAAGGTAGTTTTGGGATGCTAATCTGGTTTCAAATCCCAACTCTGCCACTTATTAGCTAAAAGACTCCAGATAAATCACTTCATTTCCCTGAATATCAATGTCTGAAACTGTAAGTTTGGGGGTGGGGGGTCATAATTACATTGTCCAAATTACAGAATTGTTATGATAAGTAGATGTGATGAAAATATCACAATGATTTGTAAGCATGAAGTCATACTTTAATGTATTCATACTTTAATGTATTAAATTATAATAAAACACAACCTAATAACAGCAATAGTACGCTTTTCTGAATGCCCACCACATGCCAGGGGCTTACACATACATCATTTCTTTTAATTTCTGCAACTACCCAAAGAGGACTATCACCAAAAACCATATACCTGGAGCACAATTTAAATCAGGTCATATAAACAGCTGGATTTAAACATAACCTTTGACCCTATAATTCAGAAACTTGGGCCTGGGTTTCCAATATCAGGCCACAATTACGCCTCTCCCTTCACCTTTCTATTGAATGCGTAGCTTTTGCTTTTTTGGGGCAGGGCCCTCTCCTCATGTGTGTTTGTCCCAGGAGATATCATAGTACTTTACATAAGGTAAATATCAATTAAAAATAAATTTTAAAAAAACAATAAAATAAAGAGCAACCTGATAGATAAAGCAATACTTCTTTTTGAAAAAATAACATTATTAAGGGATAATTGAGTGGTAAAGTGTTTTTGCTTTCTATCCAAAATTCATCACCTTTCAGTTAAGCCAGAATGAAGATAAAGATTTTCCAAGATAATTAAGCCATACAAAAGCTTGAGCTTGTAAAGGTTTTCAAAGAAGATGAATCTATAAGATACAATCTGGCAATTTGTAAAGAGCTCTTTCTGCTTGCTTCTATAAACATCTTCTCTGTTAGCTTTTCACTAAACTGATTGATCTACCAGATGATAATTTCTGAACCTTCCCTAATATGCCCCATCCCATACTCCTTTGTTAAATGATAGGACAGTGTTAGTATATTTTTCAATTTTCTTCATGAAAAGAATTGTCTGTCAATAAGAGACTGTGCTTTATAACTAACATCTTTGGTACATAAATAACTGCCCCTTCTTCTCACAGTTTGAGACCCTTAATCTTCCTCCTGACAGTGTTGCAACTTTCCCTGCCTAGGCAGACTGCTTATTTTGAAGCTGTTTGCAACAGTGTCTCCCATATCACATTCTCTTCTAGAAACTTGCCACTCCTTCTATCAAAAGATAGTGTCTAAGTCTCCTTTTGAATCTGGGTAGAATTGTGACTCACTTGTAATCATTTCGATATAGTGCAAGTGCCACTGTGATTTCTGAAGCTTCATCATAAAAGGCCATGATACTGGTTTTTCCTTGTCCATCTGGAGGCCTGAGATGCTGTGAGGAATCCCAAAGTGGCCCACACAGAAGGACTACCTGGAGGGACCCTGGGAAACTCCTGACCTGCTACCAGCTGCTCTATTACCGCCTCCCCAACTCTTCCAGCTTCAGCCACAGTCTGCTACCACATGAGAGACCCCTGAGCCAGAAATAGCCAGCCTAGCCCCTCCCAGACTCCTAAACCACAGTTTAAACTAAGTTTTGGGGTCCTTTGTTTGCAACAAGGGAAACTGAAAGATGCTCCTTTCTCTATCTTGCTGTCCATCTGGTTATAGCAGCACAGACACATGCCAGGTCATCTCTAGTATCAGGGAAAACATTCAACCGTGCTCCTTTCTTTTGCTGTTTGTTAATAGAAATGCACCCTGGCTCTGTCATCTACCACATGCCTGCTCTTAAGATCTCAACATCTCACACCTGGTTTCCCTCAACAGGAAAGTGGGTATTAGAATTGTTGTTCAGTAAGACAGTCTGTGAGGTCTCTACTGATGATGATTTTTACTTTGTTGTACAACACTCTATAGATTTACCTGAGAATAATCATATACACTGTCTCATTTTAGTCTTTACAACAACTCTGCGAGGCAGCTGCGAAGATGCCATTATCTCTCTTGTCTAGGTGAGGAAAATGGCATCAAGAGAGGTTGAATGACTTAGATAAATTTAAAGAGCACCTGATCCAGTTGGAGTCAGTGGACAGATCTCCGGCTTTCCGTACAATCCCATGAAACACCAGGGTTCCTACTCTGCTTTAGTTTCCCTCTCCACTTATAGCCTATCTTTCTTCCCTAAGAGTCTGCTCCATTTTTGCCACTGCCCCTCAATCAACCATCTCTCCATCTTTACTTCTTCCAGTATGTCACAGGCTATAGTGTCCCCTTGGACCATCACTCTCAAAGGAATGTAAGATATGCCTTCTTAGAAAGGGATGCTGGATTGTTCTGAATTCTCCTTGAATAAACAAAAGTTTAGATTTCAGACAGTCAAAGCAGTATCCATTTAGAGGCTCCTTTCCTCATTCATCTGGAATTTCAACCAACTCTATCAAACTGGTATCCAGAAAATGAGGAATCAGATTTGGAGGTTATCTAGTTCCACTCTTAGTTGGCTCACAAGTGCAGACTCAGATAATAGCCAAGCTGGGTGTTGACCTCCAGTATTGTGACTTCAAAGCCAACATTTGTTTTACTTCTTGAATTGAGCACAGATAAAAACTTTGGAAATTCTCTGCTCACCATTTTCCGTGGGTGCAGGTCATCATGAAGCAGAACCTGGCAAAGAGTTCAGGAAAGAACCTCAACCTCCCATGGGAAATCCATGAGACCTCAACACACTCAGAACCCCAGATGATACATCTGAGAAGTACCAAATCTGAGGGACAAGGAAGAATGCACTTGAGTATTTTAATTCTCTTAGGTTTGCAAGAACTTAGAGAGCTTTGGAGTAGTTTCAAAGGGGGAGAATCAAGACCAAACATTTAGTGAACCTAAATTTTAGAAGTCAGGGGCACTAAATATATAACCTCAAGGCAATAAATTCATCTCACTTTTCTTTTTTTGTAATGGGATGATCTAGAAGTAGTCTGGAAAGCTAGCTCTACCACATTCTACTGTGATGTTCTGGAAAGTTACTTCATGTTTCCAAGCCTCAACTTCCAAGCCTCAACTTCTATATCTGTAAAGTGGGGATAATAGCTATGTAATGGGGATAAAGTGAGAAACAAATTAGAGAGTATGTAAGGAAAAGTATAATCTTGCATCTTGAACTTAGCGGTAGATAAATGTTATTTACCTTCCACCAACTTCTCCCCTTGCATTCTAATATCCTCTGCTCTTCTGATCAAATTTACCAAATGGTTGCTTTATTATTTTCTGATCCTAATCAAGTCATAAAAGGTTAGTGAGGTCGTGGTACATAAACCATTCTGAGAGTCAAGGGTGAGTTTTAGGTAAATTGTGGTTTTAATGTTTGAGAAAGAGCTCATACTAGTGGGGGTTTCCATTTTTCAGTGGCAAGACACAGAAAGCATGGGTTTGCAGTAATGCAGACTCTTCTGCTTCTGGCAGTTTTGTGGCCAAAATATGTCTTAAAAGCTCCTGTTTTCAGATGACCTTGTTACTGATTAGTAAAGTGTCCTTTTTGCTCTTAGTTCCACAAAGAGAAAGAAAAGTGAAATTTGTTCCACCTCACCATCTCTAAAGGGACAATATTTCTAAACAATTATTTAATGTTTTAACAACACCTGGAGATATATATATATATATGTATTATATATGTTATATATATATATATATATATATATATATGTATGTATGTATTTCATGTTGAAATTAGAAGTTCATAGATAATCCAGATGTCCAAAATCCAAATCCCAGCTATATATTCTCCTTAGAAACACTTTTTACACTTGTCTAGAATCAGAGTGTTGGTCACTTGTCGAAATATATGTTTTGAGTGAAAAGATTAAACTGGAAAATTCTATGTTTCTAAAACAATAATGATGATGATGATAATAGGAGTTCACACTTGTAAGGGTATTTTATAGGTGGCAAAGAGCTTTTATTAACATAATTTCTCTTAAATACCCCCAACCACCCTATGAAGAAGACATAGAAAGAAATTTGATCCCCAAGTGACAGATGAAAAAAATCAGGTCTCTGGGGGGTTTTTTAGACACTTGCTCAAAGTGAAGCTGCATTTTCCTGAGCCCGAGTGCCCCAGGCAGACCTCCAACCAACTTGAGGCATGGAGTTGATGATTTCATCAGTTATAAATCCCAGTAATGTGTGACCTTCATGCTGACTCACTGAAGAAAGGAGCAGGTGGAGGGAGAATTTGGCACAGTCCACTAGCCTACTCAGAAGTTTGGTACAAGTTAAGAGGAAAAAAAAACCAGGAATCCAAGTGCTTGGGGACTGTGGTGCTCAAGGTAGAGGTGGTGCATGAGATAGATCCCTATTGCTAGAAAAAAATAGCACAAACTGCATGCTTTAAACAACACAGAACTCTATTCTCTCACAGTTTTGGAAGCCAGAAGTCCAAAATTAGTTTTATCTGGGTTTTAAAGTCAAGGTGTCAGCGGGGAGGGTTCCTTCTGGAGGCTCTAAAAGAGAATTTGCTGCCTTGACTTTTTCAGCTTCAAAAGGTTCCTTGTAGTCTTTAAATTGTGTTTCTCTATCTTCAGAGAACATCATTCCAATCTGCTTCCATTGTCACTAGCTGCCACTCTGACTGACTCATCCACATTCCTTTAAAAAAGATCTTTGTGATGACAGTGGGCCCATCCAGGCAATCCAGGACCATCTCACCATCTCAAAACCCTTAACTTAATCACATCTACAAAGTCCCTTTCTACCACGTAAGGTAACATATTTACAGGTTTCTGGAATTCGGATATAGGCACCTTTCGGGTCATCGCTTAACCTAGTACAGGTGACAAGGTGACAGGTGGATGGTGGCAGCCGTTTTTTTACTGGTAAATGCATCACTTGCGTGGTTGTGTTTGCCTATCTAAAAGCCACACTCACTGCCACCTGACATGTAGGAGCCAAAATAGAACTCATATCTTCTGATTCCAAGCAAAGTGCTCTTTCAGGCACATCATACCCGCCATTTCAAAACTATATTTACATTCATTTTTGCAAATAGCTTACCCTTTTATAGGTGGTAATTAATATTTGCATAATGCTTTAGAGTTTACAATGTTCCTTTTATTTACATGAGCCATTTAAATCCCTATAATAACCCTCTGAGACAGTTATTATTAACACATTTTACATATGAAGAAGCTAAGACTAGGAGGAGTGAAATGATTTGTCCAAGGTCACCCAGCTGGTAAGGGCAAGGCCACAATGCAAATCCCAGAAGTTCCACCATTTATAGCTAGAGGTAGTAGTTTACTTTATGGGGATATTCTGAAGGTGACTGAGATCTCCAGTGTGTTTTTGAGAGAAAATGAGTCAATAAAGGTGAAAGTGCTTTGTCACAGTATGACTCACTACTATAGAAAGTTATCGATGGCATTGTCATCACCATCATCATCAAAATCCTCATCAACGACTGCCCTGGAAACCAAAAGAATTCAAACAGGTCCAATCTAATTGTATTTAAAACACTGACCTCAACTGTTTCACAGTCCCTGGGGACAGTGTATGGTAACACATCTCTGAGTTCTGTGGTTTCTTGACCACCTTGCAGGTGTGGCTGGTGGGAACAGAGCCTTGACTAGATAGGGCAAGTTCCCGTGCCCTTGCAGATAAAGCAGCCTTTGCTCTGTGAAGTAGAAGTTCCCAGAAAAATTCACTTTGTGGGAGAGGACACTGACCCATCCAGGTGCATGGTGATATTTTATAGCTTTTACTGATGCTTTTGTTTCTCTTGTCTTTCTTCTTTTTCGTTTCCAGTGAGACCATTTGCTCTGCGTTTCAAGAGTGTCTAGTTTGGTGGGGAGGAGGAGATTGAAAATAATTGGTAGGAGTGGGAGAGTGAGAGGCAGGTAAGACTCCACTTCACCCCACTCACTCCTCTATTCATCTTTTTTTAAAGAGCAACACCAAACTTCTGAAATTTGCAACTTCAAAAACAGACCAGACAACTACTCAAAATGAATAACCGAGGTAGCCCCTGAGTGCAGCTGAGCAGTCATCCGGCCCCCATCTCATTTGTGTGAGACCGCCAAGAGTCTTCACGTGGGGCTTGGGCCACAGGACCACAATTAGGAAATGCTCCCTTCCCCTCGCAACGGCCACCCTCACCAGGCAGGGGATACAAAAGAGAGGCAGGTGCAATGGTCCTGGTTTGACCAAAGGAAATGAAGCACTAAAACAGTTTGGTCCCACAATGAGTCAGGGTGGGGGTGGGGAGAGGTGTCACCCAGAGCCCTCTGACCCTTCTTGGGAACAGTTTTCCTTATGTTTGCCCAATCTTGGAAATTCAGTGTTAGATATGAATTTCAGTTCTTGCACTTCATGTCATGGGACAAGCGGCACTAAACTACCTGAGGTCTCTCTTATCAGTTGGTTTCCATGTTAACACAGTCACTTATACAAGTTCTCTCTATCTGAAATGTGCCCTATCTCCAACATCTGCCAGCTTTGCCTGCTCAAATCCTACCCATGCTTCTTGCCTATATTCCACCTCTTCTAAGAAGCCTTCCCTCACATCTCTAATGAAATCTAGGGATGTCCTCTGCCTTAGAACCACCATTTTTCCTTCTCTCAAATAGTTATGTATATCATTTTTAAATGAAAATAATTTCTTACCTATTAAGTCAGGCACTCTGTTATTTCACACTTGCTAATTAATTTGCTATTAAGATCCCCTAATATTAGACAGAAACTCCTTGAAGACAGAGATTATGTCTGACTCACTGCCCCATGCCCTGCCAGGCACCATGATCTCAATAAATAATTACTGGGTAAATAATTTTAGAAAATTATTTTAAAAAATTGTAAATTAGTAGAGACTCTAAAGTAAGCATGCAATGACTTATTTGTTCACATTCCACTCAAGGAAGCCAAGATGCCATAAATGAGGGACTCTGGGTCTGAGAAGGACCCACAGAGTATGCTCAGGTCTTACCTTGGGTCTTCATTTTTTCCCCACCTTGCAGATCTACCCCGGGACACTTACTTAGGTCTAGAGTTTTAAGTACCACCAATATCCTGAGGTCTCCTGAATCTCCATCTCCAGCTCCTACTTCTCTCCCAGCCACCACATTTGTCTTCCCAAATGCATCCACATCTAGCAGAAGCTTAAAACAACATGCTAAAAAGAGAATTGACTTTCCCTCCACCTGTCACCCCAGCTTTACTAAACCTGCTCCATGTCCTTTGTGTTCAGCCCATTAATAGCATTCATGTCCACTCCACCTCTAAAGCTGGAAATAACTGGGTCATTCTTAGGCGCTTCTTTTTCTCCTCACTGCACATGCCAGTCATCAAACCCTAAAAACGTAACTTCAGAAATGAATATTTCTCATCCATCCTGACTTTATACACAGTGCCTTGGCTCAAGCTCACATTCATTTTCAGCAGGACCACTACAACATCTGCCCTCTGTCCTCTTTTTCTTGGGTTATCTGTTTAGAAAGCAAACTAACCAAGATGTGATCTTGCTTAAGAATCCCTGTTGACCATCCACTGTCTACAGAATTGAGACCAAATTTCTTAATGGGGGCACAGAACACTCTTCACGATCTGATCCTAAGCTTTATATTCTGCCTCCTCACCTCACGTAGTAATCTCAAACTTATTATCCCAACATACCAATGCCTTTCACAATTGTGGGCTTTTGCACATGCTGATCCCTTTTCCTGGAATGTGCTTCTTCCCTTCTGATTGAAAAACTCAGTCATATTTCATGACCCAACTCACACTTCACCATCTCTGTGACCCCTAATTCCTCTGGGCAGAGCTATTTGCTCTGTCTGATCTCCCACAGCACTTGTTTATATCTCCATAATGACACTCACCACACTGTACTGTAATTTTACTTTTTAAGTGTCAGTTACTCCATTATACTTTAAAATTCAGGAGATTAACAACTTGTACTTTTAAATTTTTAATTAAAATTAAATTTAATATCCCCAGGGTCTAGCCCAAGATCTGCTCATAGTGGGCCCTCAGAAAAACACATAGCAAATAAATCATTGAATATACTCAAAGGTAATCTATCCTAAAGGAAGCATTACACCAATGTAAACTTAGCTCTGAACACCAGTCCCAATTCTGTTGTTAATGGTTAAAGGAAGACGGACTTTGCAGTCAGACATGCCAGTATTCAAATCCCACTTCTACAACTTATTAACTGTGTGATCTCAGGCAAGCAGCTCCCAAAAAAATGCCTTAGTTTTCTCATCTCCAAATGGGAATAATAACTATCTCACAGCATTGTCATGGATTACATAAGAAGTTGAATATGAAAAGTGTATAGCGCTGGAGCTGGTATCTAACAAATAGCAAAGATTATTATTACAAATTAACCATATTGCCCTGGGCCAGTCCCTTCCTCTCCCTGGAAATTGTCAGTATAAAATGAAAGTTTATACTGGTATTCTGAGGTTCCCTTAAGCTCCATCACTGTAAGACTTTATCATAGTCTAAATTCACAGTGTCACTTCATTCAGCCTAGAAACTTATCCTGCCTGGTAAGATGAACTCTAATAGTCTCTTAGGCATAAGCTTTGCTCACTGTAAACAAAGGCAAATTCATTAACAGTACTGGAGGTCCTTAAGGACACAAAGTAGTGCCCTTGTTCTTCTGTAATATCTGGCTCAGGGCTGGCACAGAGAAGGTACTTCAATCTGCTCAATAGAAGCAGTACTAAGTGGGGAGGCCTGTCCCTGTGGGGTCAGCACTGACAATAGGGACAGAGTTGTGTGGAATCCCACACAACTAGTGTGCTCCTCACTCGAATGAGTTTGTAAACTTATTTTGCAATCCTGTGTTTATCCCAGCTCATTCTTATTAATGTCCTGTTAACATTTTAATTTGAATGTGGTCACTGCATTTCACAAAGAGAGTACACATGAGTCTATTTACACATCTTCAGATTCTCCCAGACAAGAAGTGTTTTTGTCTCACATTTGCACATTTAAAATTTATTTTTGACATCTTAATATTATTATTTTTGTTCTTTAAAGCAATGGAATAACAAAACAAAATAGCTGGTTGAGTTTCTTTCCCCAATATTAAAAGCAGGGAAAGTGGCCAATTCTTTGGAAGCCAGTTGTTTGGAATAAGACTTGAGGTTTTGCTGAGTGAAATAATTGGGTACTTCTAAAGAATAAAGCAGCAAAGCATTGTGGGAAAACAGTGCACTCAGGCCATTCAGCAGAACTCGGGCAGCTTTCCTGCTCCAGGACAATAAATATCTTCAGAGTCACCCTGTGTAGGCAAAGGAACATGAGCATTGGATTCAGTCAGTCCTAGATTTAACCTCATCTCTCCACTTGCCAGTGGTGAGATCCAGGCAATTTCTTCAATTCTATGAGACTCAGTTTTCCCATGTAAAATGAAGATAATACTTCATGGTGATGTTGAAAGAATTTAAAAAATAATGTATATAAGCATATAGTGGATATCAGTAAATATAGTTTTCTTCTATGGTAAGAACATAGTACAAGTAGAATGAAGCTACTGATCATTTTACTCTACCTTGTTCCACAAAGAAATTAAGACAATTTATACTGATGCTTCTAATATACCAAGATGAAACTGATGCAATAATAAAAATAAAAAGCAGGCAAAGTAAAGAATGGTGATAGAGTAAGTTGAACTCAAGAAATAAGGTTGATTTGCAAAACGCACACAGAATCCTGTGGCCATCATACAGGTGTGTGAAAAGTTTCAGTAGCTATAAGTAAAAAAAAAAAAAAAAAAAAAAAAAGGCCAGCTCTTCTTGACTGAAAGACTAAAAAGACTTTTTTCCTTATGGCAAATAAGATCTAGGAGAGAAAAGATCTAATGTCCATTCTCTCCTCAGCAGTCATTTTACTGTGTGACCTTCTACAAATCATGGTACCACTCCGGGCCCCCATCTCTTTGTTCACATAGAAGGTTGAAAGAGATAAACTCCAAAGATTGGCAGGCAGTCCCTCAGAGAAAGTAAGAAACTCACCTAAGAACTCCAAACATTTTATAACTTGATTCTATCCTGTAAAATGTCTATAGCTTTCTCCTCCAAGCATTTGCAATTCATGTGACATTTCGTTGAAATTCATCAGTATACTCTAACAAAACTACTTCTTCACTTGAAAATGTAGGTTTATTAAATCTCAGTCCTGTCTTAGGATTCATGATAGTATTTAGGGAACCAACATTCTCAATGTAATAATCACTTGTTATTTAAGCAAATCTTACCATGGAACCATTAAAAACAATTAACACTACCGTGGGCAGATCCAGGTTTATTCAGAGTAAGATATTTTATTCTCAGCCTTCTCTTCTTCATTCTCAATTTTTTGTTCTGTAAACCTTTTGATACAATTTTTTTTTCATAATATCCTTTGCTTTCATTGAGAATACCTAAAGGCTTAAGTAACAGCAAAGGAAGTAGCTGACGAAGAAGCTCTATGTATTCTCTGGTCATGAGAATCAGTTGCTTAGAACATGACTCTGGTTTGACTCTCTAGCTATAGCTTCTTGATTTGTTTTCTAGGTCATAACAGGATCTCAACTGAACTGGCTTTCATTCAGGGCAAGGGATAGATGGAGAGGAGAGATATTTGGGGCTTTAGGAAAAGTCTATCTTCTATAAAATCTACCTCATCCACCACTTCCTTTCTGTCTCTCCTGGGCCTGCCTTCTTGCAAATTCCCATCTTCTCTCAGCAGGAAAAACTGCCCCTCTACCTCCCACCTTACATCCCACTACTTCTTTCATGTGCCCTGCATTCCTCCAGATTCTGTGTGCTCTTGCTCATGATAGTCCTCCAGAGAGAGTAAATAACTCACCTAAGAACACACAGTCACTAAGAGGCAGAGCTGAGGTTCAGATTCCAGTTTACGTAACCTCAAAAACAATGACCTAATCTTCATTTTTCAACCAAATCACCAATAGAATTTCACACTGGACTATTCCATAAAAACTTTCTCATTTTCTCTATTAAAGTGTCTTTTTTTTTATGTGTGTGTGTGTTTGTGTGTGTGTATGTGTGTCTCCCAGTTCTTTGATTATATCAGTGGTCCCCAAGGTGATTTGCACATTAGAATCACCTTGGGACCTTGTAACTTCCTAAGCTCAGGACACACTCCAATTGAACTAGAATTACTGGGGGATAGGATATAGCCATCAATAGTTTCTAAAGTTCCTTGGGAGTGTCAACATACAGACAAGTTTATATTACTGCTATAACTCAAAAATACTCAGTCTTGTATATAATTATGTTAACAAATTATAAGCTAAATTAAAAGCAGAAATATTATTTTATTCAAATCTGTGTCCTGCATATCACCAAGAAAGGAGTAGTAAGTAGCTCCATGAATATTATTCTACGATCACATTGATCTAATTTCGGTTCTTTCAGTTTAAACAGACATGGACAAATAAACAAGAGTATCAAATGACAGATGGAAAATGCCTGAATTTTTGGAGTGTTTCCTGAAGTGGAAAGGTCAGGGAATTGTGATTGCTTAGGGTAAAAATAGGGACACTGATAGTGTCCTTAACAATTTTTTTCTAATCACAAGAAAAGTAAAATGAGAATGGAGAGCCTTTGTTTTTAATCTCTGCTAGGGAAATGGGCTTAGGCTGCCATAGAGGTTGGGTGAGTTAGACCTTAGGAACCCGTTCCTGATGACCTGGAATGTGAAATTCTAGAATGGTGACCACAGAAGTCTATAGAATTGTCTTCTCAAGAGAGTCATAAGAAAGGATGAGACCACATGTTGCTTTCAGTTCTTAACTGAAGAGGTTGGATAAAACTTCCACTATGAACTACAAAAAGAATTATTTTTTTTAAAGCTGGCAATGTGGTGAGCTTCTAATTCTTTCTGGGGATTACAAAACAATTCATTGTATGGGGTCCAGGCCATAAATTCAGGCTTGCAGATTGCTCAGAAGACAGTTCAAGAAAGCAAAAGGCAGATTGTCCAATCTGTCTGCTCTGTGTGCCAGGAGTTATTAATTATGTCTATTCTAATAACAAGACCTGAGAAGCAGCAAACTCAAAACATGCAGGGAAAATAAAACAAAATAAGGTGTTGGTCTGCTTTAATGAGAGGAAATAAGAGGCAGAAGTACCAGGCTTGGTAAGTTGGGTACAATCCTACCAGCAACAGATCTTAGCTGCCATGTAGCTGAGAATAATCATCATAGTAGCTACAGAGGTCACAGAATCCCAGTGGACTCTACAACATCTGCTCAATAACCAATGAGGTCACCTTTTCTGTGCTTTTCTGGGATGAGTGAGGGAGTGTGAGAGAAGCCACTGAGAGGGACAAAGCAGAATCTGCTGTTCTATGAGTTACAGATTATCAGTTAGAAGGAATGTTACAGCTCAAATAATCCAACCTTACACATTTCTATAGATGAAGAAGCTGAGTTCTAGAGAAATGAAGTGACATAACCCAGGTCACTCAACAATGGCAGAGTTTTCTCCATTCATCTCCATGCTGGTTAATAGTAGGCTCCCTTTTTTTTTCTCTAAGAAATTGGCTTTTCTTAGACTCCCACCAGCTTCCTAAATAGCCAGCAACCTCACCAAGGCAGCTGCCGAGGCATTTTTGCCTTCATCATAAGCATGGCCCTGGATCAGCTCTGTTTCATAGGTGGTCATCCTCTAGCCTTCTCAGTACTCTTCTCATGGTCTAAGCTTCAGAAATTCAAGCTCTGAGACACTATGACATTTCTACCAAATACTATGTGGTAGCTTCTTCTTGGTAGGTCAGTCATCATATTACCAATGAAGCATAAGTAGGGTTGGTTATTCAAAGGACCATCAGATTTTCCTAAGGGTGTCATCCCTGACCAACTCATCAGGCTGCTGCCTAAGAGTTCTCTAAGGTCAAAACCTTGAAGGGTTGTGCTCCTCTCCATCCCACTGGACTTTAGCATATCAAGGGCAGGAACTAAGTCTTATTTCTCTTCATATCCCACTTGTCAATTGTTACTTGGAAGATGCTTGGTAGATTTTGATAAATGAATAAGCCCAACACTTACAGATAGAACTTTACAAACTGCAACTCTCCTAGAGGAGAGCAACCATGACTGTGAAAAAATATAAACCTGAATAAGATAAGAAATAGCTTTAAAAATGAGATATCCTACTTGGACAAGAAAATACCCACCAGGGACACAATCATCGTTTTCAAATAGCCTAAGGACTATCTTGAGAAAGAGGAGGAATAAGAGAAGATAACTATGTGGGGAAAAAATTTAGATGAGCATAAGTAGCTTTGGAAGAGGAAGTCAGCATCCCATCTCTAGTGAGGATCATCTCTTGATAGGGAAGTAGAAGCTGAAGGATAGAATCACAAGGGAAGAAGCTTGGTCCATGACTTCCAAGCCTAAGAAACATTGATCAGTTTGGAGCAAAGGATGCTTAGTGGTACTTTCATTGGAGGAAACATGGAAGGAAAAAGTAAATATCTGTAGTAAGCTGAATTAGAGACCATAGTAGAAAAAAAAACATGAGTTAGAAGGTATCACAAGCTTGTTTGGCCCTCCAAAGACCCCTCTTTCTACAATAATAACAATACTGGTTATTGAGTGTTCCTATTTGCCAAGAGCTGTATGAAAACTTTAGCCTGACTAATGATAATTTCAATACAGCAACAATCAGGAAGCCCCATTTCATATAAGTTTAACTTGAAAAAATAAACAAAATTTATTTTTAAAACCAAGTTGGCAAGGTTTCTGTGAAACTGGCACACCCGTGCATGGAACGCAAATTGAATACAAATTGAAACAATCCTTCTGGAGAGTCATTTGGCAGTACTTCTCAAGAGCCATAAAACTCACCTAATAATCCCACTCCTAGGGGTTTATCCTAATTCTAAAAAAAAAAAAAAAATCTTTATGTTCAAAGCTCTTTAAAATATCAAAACTTGAAAAGAATCCAAATTCCCAACAATTTGGGAATGGTTAAATAATTTACAATATATTAACTCCATAGAAAATTATGTAGCTATTAAAATGATAAATGGAAAGACTTTATGGCAGCATGAAAGGCATATAACAAATGATGTTTAAGGATAAGAATGGAATGAAAAATTGTACATGTGCTCGGATTATAGCTCTAAAAATAATTAGGGTTAGAAACTGAAAAGAACAATGGAGAAATATTAAAAATGTGTTTTATAGGATTTTATGTAAAATCATTTTTTGTATATTTTTAAGAAAATGAAAATAGAGAATTCTTTCCCTAGCTAGGGAAATTTGAGACTCATAGCATGTAAGTCAGAAAGCATCTTAGAGGGCCTTGGCTAACATGCTCATTTTATAGTAAAGGAAACTAAGGTCCTGAGAAAAGTGACTTGTCTGTCCCTAACTAGTTAGTAGCAGATCTGGGACCAAAACATAGAAACACAAAGTAGAAGATCCCTGAAATATTACATTCCAGAGATGGGTAATTTATGGAAACATACAGAGTGAAGAGGGCAAGAGGAAAAACGTAGTTAACTGTAATAAGAATACTCAGATGCAGGTAGTAAATTCAGTCAGTTAAAAACATAACCTCATCCTCTGAAGATTAGCTTCCCTCCATTCATTAAGAACATAATGAACCTGGGAAGGAAGGATTTGTTTTTCTGTCTTTAAAGGCTATCTCTTCTCTGTCTTCATTACCACTTTTTGAGGTCAAGGTCTCATCAATCATTCTGGAAACCCTTTGTGGGCACCTATTATGTCCCAGGCACTATACTAAGCCTGGAGATATGGTGGTGAGTATGACACACATAGCTCTGGTTCTGATGATGCTATCATTTTAGGATTAGAGACAGACAACTGTAGGCAAACAAATATGATGATTTAGTACAGTAACAAGTACTATTATGAAGACAGTAACAACAGGAATTCTTGATGAAGGGTAAAATAGGTGGGGGACAAGTATTGAGTATGGAAGGTCGTAAGCCAAGGACGTGACATAATCTGATATATATATATATATATATATATTTGACAGCTCACTGGCTGCCTTTATTATTCTATGACAATTGCAACAGCCCCCTCAGCAACAGTCTCTGTCTCTTTTTACTATAACTCAAGAGGTCTTAATAAAATGTAAATTTGTTGTGACACTGCTTTATCTGAAAACTTTGAAAAGCTTTTTGTCAGCTCCATGCTAAGGCTCAAACACACGACACAGCTATTGAGATATCCACAACAGGCTTCCACATCACACTCACCACAGACATAGCACATGTCCCATATTCCATGCCACCCAGCCTCTTCACGGGTGGACTCGAGGTTCACTGCTCTCTTGGCATGCTTCACACTCTCCTGAGGCTGGGCATTTTCCAGGCTGCCCTCACTCTTTTTTATAGAACTCTTTCCCTTCTGTTAAGGTGTTATTTGAATGACATCTCTTCTTAAAATCTTCCTCATTCTTCCAGCAAAGCAGATTAGTCACTGTCTTCTATGTGCTCATAACACGTTTTGTTCACACTTGCATTATAATGCATCATATTGGATTATAATTATTTAGGTGTGTGTATGTGTGTATGACAAGCAGGGACCATGTCTTAGTCATGTTTTTATATCTAGAGCCAAGTGCACCTAGTGTTTGTGAATATTTAGAAAATGGGTTAGTTGATAGATCATTAGATTAAAAAAATGGGTAGAGGTGAATGAATACAGTCTACCCCCTCCACTTTAAGAGTAAGACGACCCTTATCTGGTTTATTATGAAGACTCAGATGAGGTGATTTTTAAGGTTACCCCAGCTCTGACATTCCAGGTTCTCAGAGTCTATAAATCATGACTGGTTATTACCACTGGAATCAGAGAGCCTTCCTGGCTTGACTGCTCGAGAGAACCAAAGGGCTCCCAGGTTCATGATTAAGGATCAGAAAGCCTGTGGAGCCTTGTTGCACTGGGATAAATAAAACCTGGGCACGGGTTGCTGTCCTCCTGTCCCAGTTGGCAACACTCACAAAACCCCAACGTACCTGCTGAGGGAAGAAACCTCAAGCAGAACAGGTTTTGAGCCGGCTCAGCAACAACACAGCTATACATACATTCCGGTAAATTTCCAGGGCCATGTGAGGGCCTGGACAGGCATGCATATGTCGCTATGTTACGTACCTCCAGTAGCCACCTTTGCTTACCACATAGTCTGTAGGTGTGGTTTTCAGGATAGACTTGTGTCGATTTAGGTCAGAAGTGAGGTCAGAAATAATTCCTAACACAGCTTTCGATGGAGAAAAGAGTGAAGACACACCATTCGCTCTTTATCAGGCAGAGGGGAAGGTGGCCCTAGAGTGAATTTAAGCCAGAGGGCCTGTCCTGATGCCAGCCATGTGCCTTGTCTGATGATAAATACTATGGAGAATACAAAGGGGCATCAAATGGGTCTTGGACTCAAGGAGTTCAGACTTTAGTGAGGGAGATCAGTAAAATACTTCTGACAATACAGCTAAGTTCTTTAGAGAACAGAGAGGAAAATCTATGTGGATGAAGGTAGAAGATTGGAGGAGGAAGGAGGGAGTAATTCACAAAGGAGAAAATGTATTCAACAGATAGTAATGGCATTAGCCATGTCAGTCAAGAAGACTGCTTGACTGAGGGTATGGAGGGGTCTAAGTATAAATAGCAGGAGAAGGTAAGCAGTGTGTTTGGCTAAAGAAGAGGATATAAAGGGAAGGAAGAGGGTGGAACATTTTAGAAGAGGTGGAACAGAAGACTCAGCCAGGTCTTAAAGACCTGCCTCATTACTCATTTAAACAATATTTACCCAGTACCAATTTTTACCAAACCCTGTTCCTATCTTTGAGTGCCAGTCTCCAACGTTTAGTATACATCCTGTAGGCAATGGATGTCACTGGAGATCTTGAGAGGGGATGAGGTAGACAGCATGGGGGGCCTTGTTCTAACTGATTCCCTTTCTTACATACATGACCACTGGCAGAAGTGGCTTGATAGTGATATCACTCAAGCCTCACAGAAGGTTGGATACATGAACTCTATGATCCCTTTCTGAGAAATTCTTTGATCAATTATCTATTTACAATAAACACAGATTTTTACAGGAAATATAAGATAACATGTGCACACACCTGCAGAGAGAGAGAGAGAGAGAGAGAGAGAGAGAGAGAGAGAGAGAGAGAGAGAGAGAGAGAGAGCCTCTGAGGAATCTCCTGGAGCTAAAACAATGTGAAATAAAAAGCCAGCTATCAAAAGTAAATTTCTAGCAACAGTAATAGCAGGCCTTGGGGCCCTCAAACCCTTGGACTGGTCTCATGAGAGATTTCCTCCTTCACTCTGGAAGGTAGCAGAGATCTCAGCCCTCTGTGGTTTCTCATGTGCAAACAGCAGATTTCCAGGCTCATGATCAAAGGCAGGAGTATAAGTGCAGAGAATGGTAAGAGGAAAAGTAACAAGTCAGAATTTGAAACTAAAGAAAAGAAAACACTTCTAAGCCAACAGAGCAGATCATTTTGAAGAGATTGAGTACTGCCTTTCAAAAAGGAAATTATTCATTTCCTTTTCCCCCTTTCTACACAAAAAAAGAGTTCACCATAAATGAATTTGGAAGTTAAGTGAGTACAGACTTATCTTTGAAAGTATCCAAGAGGCAGAGAGAGGAATGAATCAAGCTTCAAAACATGGGTAAATGCAAAGAAAGATGCTAGGAACTTAAATCTATCTGATGGCTTTTTGTAAAGTCACTCTTGCAAGAGTGGGGAGTTGTATGGCTTTTTGAAAGTTTCCATTTTGACTGCATCCTGGGGACTTCATTAGTTCTTTACCCTGTGACCTGTTTCTGAGCCAAGTCAGAATCTTCTACAGAAGGGGACTTTGAAGACCTTCAAAGAATATTGACAATGGTAAGGTCCTAGTGTCCCTGCGCAAAGGAAACATTTCTCCCTCGTTTCTCCGTTCCCAGCTATATAGAAACTGTCTACTGTAGGAGTCAGACAGCTAAAAAACGACTTGGCCTTAGCCCCAGGGAGACACAGGTTCTCCCAGCAACTTTAACTCTTCACAGTCATGAAACGGTAGCAGAGTCACACCCCGTCTCTGGGTCTTAGTATTCTTTCATAAGAATGGAATTAGGCATGCTATTTCTGTGGTCCCTGACAGAATATTGCATTTATGCACTAAATTTTTCAGATGCTAAACTGACCAATTAAATAAATCAGATTTTTTTTTCTGATGTTCTCAAGGGGGGAACCATGGTCAAAGTATAACTTACTAGATACCAGATACTATGTTAATGTTTACGTTAATAATTTCACTTGCCAACAAACTGATATCCAGGATGAAATGATTCCACTGAACTGCATCAGCAATTCCAATGACCTGGTTGGAGGTTACTACAGATGCTGCCCAATTTTCCACACCTTCTGCATTTCCACCCAGGAAATGAGGTTACGATCTTAATCATGGTATTGAATGCTAATAAATCCTGAAATATCTTATGAATTATCAAAGAAAGCTTAAGTCATAACAGAGTATAATTTTAGTGTTTAGCAAATTATATTGTAATTTACTTACTTGAGAGCCAAGAATAAGTAAATGACATAGATGATAACTAGACAAACCAGAGTTTTCCATTGCCCAGAATATCCCATTCCCTAGCCATTTTAGGTAAATAGGAGTTTACTGTGGCATTAAAATAATAACAGTTCACAAGGACTAGATTCTGCTAGTCCCAGGTTTGCCAAGTATCCAACAATGTATCAACTGCAGAGATCACTGTCCATTCCAGCAGGGCATTACCCGGACCCAATCAGACTCTATTTTAGAAATCATGGGCGGTGATTCCATGGAGCTCTGCCCGAAAAGAGGTGATCTAAATCTTGCATGAGAGATGTACATCAACAGGGAGCTTTGCCTAGAACACTGTGACCTAAAAAATCATATTAAGGAACTCAGAATGCAGAGTCAGTTTCAGAGACACCAAGTGACCTTTGTGCAAGACACCTTTCAGACTGTCTTGCCTGCTTGACTCCCCTAATGAATGGTGACTGCCCCCGTGAGTACCGGAACAGCGGCACGCCCCAGCCAGGGGCAAACATTCTGATTTCATTGCCCTATTTTTTTTAAGGCAGCCTTCTCCTTCTATTAATCATCTTGCTGTTTGTTTGTTCTGGGAAGACAAGCATTGATTCACAGAGGAAAATATCACCTAGTGGTTAGACTGGAACGGTATCTCCTTTTGAAGATCCTGCCCATTTTATTCTCTAATACCACTTAATAAAGATGCCCATGATATATTTCTTATGGAGTTAAAAGCCAGGAAGGATTTGGACCCCTCCCCCCCAATTCACACATAGCTATTCTTCCTTTACTTTTGTCTAAGCTACTGGGAAGATCAAAATCACACAATATGTTTCATTAAAATGATTCTGATTCTGGGGTTTCTTCTTCCTCGCTGTCCTTTTCTTTCATTCCCAGGTCTTAATCTTTTATTCGTATTTGAATGATGCTTTTATCTCTATATCTTATAAGTTACTTTGAATACTTTTTGAAAGTGACATGCAAATAAATCAATAATGTGGACTAATATGTTTCACAAGTTCTCTCCAGATAAAAAAAATTTAGATTAATGCTTACACTATGATAAAGTCTGAAATTTCACTTCCAACACAAATTAATCATTAATATTTAAAAGCTTATATGTAGTAATAACTATGAACCTTTGCATAGTCCTTAACATTTATAAGGTAAACACTTTCAAATATGTGCTCTTATTTTATAATCACCGTTCATATTTTACAAATGAAAAAAAGTGAGGTTTAGAGAGATTAAGTGGTTTGCCAGATGTCATTGTGTTAGTAAACTCAGATCTTCTGACCCTAAGCCAAGTCTTTTGTTGGTCCCAGCTCCTCCAACACCATCCTGTCTCTCACTGATTTCTCATTTAAACCAACATTCTTCTCTATATCCTTAAGCAAGTTGTTTGTTTCTAATGTGTTGATTAAATTGAAGCAAAAGGCCAGTTTAGTGGTTATTTTTGTTACTGATATGGTTTGCAAAAAGTCTGCAAACCACTGATTTAAAGTCTAAGGGTCAAGCTTGAAATTGTTACTTTTAGAAGATCTGAGCTCCTCCTGTCATTCTGGGGTTTGGTGCCTCAGTTTAACTGACACGTCAAGTACAACTCTGGGGGAAAAAGGGAAAATGAGGGATAAGTTACCTCTTATATGTTTTTTTTTTTTTCCTAAATAATTTCTTGAAAATACCTCTCCTAAGGCTTGATAGTACCGAGCAGCACACAGAATACCAAACCTACAGGCTGTTGGAACAGTCAAGGAGAATAGTTCACTGCTTCCAAGGCTTATTGGTGTAAAAACACGTGATGCCTTTCACACTCAGAGCTGCAGGGTATGTTGTACCCCAAGTGGGTCAGTTAGCCGACCTGCTTTAATATGACTCTGAAAATAAGGTAAGCACTACATTTGTGTTTTTGTTTTCCCCCATTTTGGGCCTTTCACCTACCACTAATGGCAAGTTGAAAAACTTCAGGGATAGTGTGGCTAAAAGGTGCACAGCCTGTAGAGCCTTCTGGGAGGCCAAGCACCCTAGAAGAGATGTGCATCCGACAATCTTCTTTCTGATCTCCTTCAGGTTTGGCCAGACACAATTCTGGTTTCCCATTAGGCCTCGGATCCTGCCCACAGTCTGGGGGCTAAAGAGGCCAATCTCAAAGAGCTAGAAATGAGTCTGTTTCCACGCTCAGCTTCAGGCGTGTGGCTTTCTGAAGCACAGCTGAGGAAACTCTGAATTTCAAAGAGCAATCTTTCTTTGCATACCATATCCGGAACTGAAACCACCAATTCATTTCACTTAAGATCTCACACTACACTCAGACCATCAATAACATTCTACAGATAAAGTTTTATCCACTAAGTCATTCTGTCTCTTTTGCTTTTTTTTTTTTTTTTGGTTATGTCGTTACTACATCTTCTTTTTTTCCTTCTTTTTTTTTTTTTTTGTCCTGACTACACAGAATTTGGAAGCCTTTTTTTTTTTTTTTCTTTACTGGTGTTTATGAGCATTAGGAGACAAATATCTAAAACTCTGCTGAGGGTTTGGCCCTGCCCAAACTTTCTGCTTTCCCTTGTGAGTCAGCTTGGCCATGTGTGTGAGTACAAGGTCATTGATTCGATGTTTCTTCTAAGGGACAATTGACTTTGCTGAGAGCTTCCACATTGAAGCAACAGGTCACCTCACCAATCTGCATAAGTAGTTAAAAGATGGAGTCTGTGGAAAGAGTCATGTAAACCACCCTCATACAAACAGGAAAGCAATGGAAAATATACACATCCTTCTGATGCCGGCCAAAGCATCAACATATTAGGAGGAAGAAGGCACTCTATCATTTATATAGTACTTTACCATTTATAAACCACTTTCACATCCTTTCTCTCTCTTATTCTCACTAGAACTTCTGAAATCAGCCAGACGAGCATCATTTATCTCAGCTTAGAGAGAAGATTATCCAGTGCTGATGAAAATGAAATGCTGAGTCCAAGTAGTGACAGTGGAAAAGCCAAAGATCTCAGGGTAGAAGCCAGCTCTACTGATTTCAAGTCCAGGATTTTTGTCATTCTCATATAACCTTATGGATAATATAATATTACATCATAGTCCATGACTTAATGTTACACACTCATTTGTTGACATTTTAAAATTTCAGGTTCTTCTCGGTCAGGGTTAATGGCCATTGGTCAATACTTTAGTATAACCCTACTGGGCTTCTGTTTTCTTTAATTAAAAATAGAGGAATGATATTAAATTCTGTGTTGTTTTTTGTTCTAATGTTCTGTGGGTCCCTGTGTCAGTAACTCTTAGTAGTCATCCACAGAATTACCCAAAATTATACACAAAGTATTCACTCTGGCACATCAGTCCCCAGGATGTAGTATCAGGTAAAATGGTTACTATGGTTAATTAAGTAAGAGAAGAGCAGAGTTATTCAAAATTAAATAGATTGTTTTTCTCCAGCCCTTCTCTCAGCTCTACATGCAAATCTAAAGTGGGAGGGGGCTGTAGATGTGCAGTATTTCTCTAAGTTGGCCCTAGACCATGGCCCTAACAGAATTAGTATTCTGTGAAACCCATTTTGATAAATGGTGGGACATTCTCTGAAGATCCCATTGGCCTCTCAAAGCAGTGACACAGATTCCAAGAGAAAATGTATAACTACCCCAGCACCACTCTTTCCATGGGACCTCCTGCTAGTGCTGCACTTGCTGGGCCAAGAAGAGTGGCCCTCCAAGCCTGGTAGCACCTAGAATTGCACAACCCAGCTGCACAATCTGGATCATGTCACTTCAACCACAGAATTTTTTTGTGCTGAAATAAAAGACAAACAAACAAAAACAAACAAAAAAAATCCACAATTTGTCTGCAAGCAAGGACTTCTGCATGTTGTCTGAATATAGTACTAGAGGCAGGCAGTTCCTTTTATTGCCTTGGAAATTTACTGCCCTCTCATTTCCTCGAGTGTAAGTGTCTATCATTCTCCTTTTATAAGAGAAGAAAGATGAGGCCACCCAAGGATTTTCCACTCTGCCTATTGTCATTCTAACTCCCATGCCTTCACCAGCATCCTTCTTCTTTGGAAAAAGGAAGTCTAGATACTTAAAGAGACTCTTAGGGATGTGGCAAATCACAGGGGGGCTTTATTTGGTCTCTAGCCTCTCTAAGCTTGATCCTCCACCCCCGCCCCCTACCCATTAGCATCCCTTTCACAGCCTCTGTCTAACAACTTCTGGGATGAGGCCACCTGGCTCCAAGTTTTAACAGTTTAGATTGTTCGAAAGTTCTGAGCAACACTTCGTCTCGTGGGAACTTCTTCCTATGGTTGGCCCCAAATAAGTCTGATCCTGCTTCCAAAGCATAAAACTTGTCTCTGCCAATTTGTCAGGTGACTCTGCTTTGTCTTAACTCCACATCTTAAAAGTCCCATTAGCAGATTGTACTGCTATTCTTGAGCCTAGCATATCTTGTGAACTAACCTCCAGTCATCACTTCTAGTCTCCCTTGTTCTGGAGGGAAAGACTCTGTGGTGCCAAAGATATTATTTATCTATTTGATTGAGGATCCTCCATGGAGAGTTCAGACTTCCTGTTCTGGGTTTAAGTCAGCAAATATCATCTTAAAGTTTAGTGTAGTGTTTCTGATTTTGTCTTCAGTCACACTTGTGTTTAGTTGAAGATTGATAGCTGTATGATAGACTGAGACAAATTATTTCTCATTCTGGAATGATGTGAAACCTCCTAGTACAGAACTATGCAAAAGAAACTTCAGGCTGAAAAAAGCATATAGACCAACAGACAAGTAACATGGCCTTGGGAATTACATTTTATTTGCAAGAAGAAAATGATTCTCATTTTTCCCCTTGATTTAGGTAAATGTCCTTCAGTCTTCTTCAACCATCTAGTTAATACTTTAAGATTTTACGTAAATATTTTTACATTCATTATCTCTTTTGTCTCTATAACAACCATTTTAAGTCAAATATTATTGTATCATATCAATACAATGTTTGAGAGCATTGGTGTTTCTGAGGTAGTGATTATGGGCTAGAGTCTTAATCTTTTGTTCTATTGTTAGAATCCTGGAGTGTGATTCAGAAGCCCTGAGTTTAAACCGCTGCATGACCTTAGGCAAGTCACTTTCTCTCCTTAGACCTCACTTTCTCTGCCTGTAAAATGGAAGAGGTGTGGGGTGAACTAGGTAAGCTCCAAGAACCCTAATCTTAGCCTCTTGCAACTACTTGTTCTTGTTCATAGTGTGATTAGAGAGAGACAAAAATCACAGCTGGATCCAAGAGGGCAAAACTTACCCTAGTATTTGCCACATTCACGGTAAACAAGAAATATTATCTTATTATCTTTACACCTTAAAAGACAACATAACTATAATCATTAATTACAAAGGGCATAGCACCAATTATTTTTTAATGTGGAAATCTTGCTTGCTTCAAGTAAATAAATTTTTGAGAGAAATTTCAGGGCCTCTTATAATGGTACGTGGGACGTGGTGGGGGTGGGAAACAATAAGCCAGACAGTTCAGCTTAGGGGTAACCTCTTTGGTTTATGTAAAATATATGACTCAATGCGAATTTATTTTTATAGGCTGCCATGCCTGAAAGGGGATGAAACCTCACTCAAAAGAGATTGAGCCCTTCATGTAATTAATCAGCGACATCTCTGTGTTGTATGATGTGATGTCTAATTTCCAGAGGAAAGATCATTTTTGAACCACATAAATGATGATGCTTTTGGAAAAAAAAAAAAAGCAACACAAAGGAAAACCCACCTCTCAGAAATGTAAAGATTTCTACATGAACTCACTTATTGTTTTTATTTCACACCCACAGACTTGTTGCCGATTGTTGCTGAAATCATTTCAGTTTCCAAAAATCATTTAAAACACTCCTACACCAGGGGCTTTTGATAAACAGTCCAGCTTCTACAGAGAGAAACAGGTGTGTGTGTGTGTGTGTGTGTGTGTGTGTGTGTGTGTGTGTGTGTGTTTGAGACTGAGAGACAGAGAAAGACAAGGTGTGGGAGAGAGGGAGAGAAAGTGAGAGCACATTTGTGAACCACACAGCGTGGACACCTGCAAAGGTCTCAGTAGGTTTTACTGTAACATACAAAGAAATTCTATGAGCATGGGGCTTCCCTTCATGGATCTCTTTTTAGAGACTGCAAGAAACTTTGAGATAATTTCACTGTGATACTAAGAACAAAAATAATGACTGATGTTTTTGAACATTTACAATGTCCCAGGAACTTTTCTAAGAGCTTTAAAACATATGAATTCATTCACATATTACTCCCAACAAGTCCATGAGATTATTATTATTATTCCATTATACAGATGCAAAAGCTGAATCACAGAGAAGTAAGTTCCCTAATCCCTGGCTTATTATAACACTGAATTTAAATCCTGCCTGGCTGCCATCAAGACTGAAGATGTCACTTCCTCTAGGAAACATTTTCAGTGAGATGGAATCTTACTCTCCTCTGAACAGCCCAGAGCTTTCTCATGGCATTGAAGCCACTGTTTTAAATTACAGTGATCTGTGCAATGATGAAAAATCTCTACAAGATTCAAGTTTCTTATGATCATGGTGATACTAAAGTTATCTCTGTTTTCTCACAGCCGTAGAAAAGAGCCAACCACTGTATTTACACTTAGAAAAAAGCAGTTAAGTAAATGAATGAAAAGACTCAAGATTCAGACTTGAATTTTCACAGTTATATTCGAAAAATCAATGGAGCCAGATCTTCAAGGTCAAAGCCAGCTGAATCTTAAGGCAACTATCTGTGACTTTTAAAACAAAACATCTTGAGGGTTTTTTTTTTTAATCCCTGTGGAGTTTTTTTCTAAAAAATCTTTACCTCTTGGATGGTTATAATCAGTGGCTTGTCCATCTGGCCTGAAAAGTGGGCTTCAAGAGAAAACTATATTAAGAGAGATAAAGCTTAAGTTGTGACAATTTCTAAAGTTTCTTGTCCTCCCCATTGCTGATCCTGAAGTTAAATTCATACAGGTTAAACCAATAGAGTTCATCTTAACTTTCAAGAGTTCTTTATCCTTTTAGAAACAGAACAGAATCCTATGAGAGCATGAGTCAAATCTAATCCCAAAAGTACAGCAAGACCATATAGAAAAACTGGGAAGTAGCAAGATGCCTCTCATGAAGATGTAATCATATAAGAAGCCCATTAAAATAGACCTCCAAAAGTCATTTACTTTGAGCTCATTTAGCAGATAGGGACAATGTGGCTCAGAGAAAGGAGATGAGTTGCCAAAGCTGACAGATCGATTTAATAAAAGAAATAGGAACAAACTAAGGGCAGGTAATTTTAAATGAGATGCCCTTTCTCTGTTATAATTTGCTAGCCTTCATAACTGGGTTATAAGTCAGTGATTCCTAAAATAAAGCCTATCTGGTTACATTTTGGGTAAAAGTCTGATCTGAGTTTGAGAAAATCCTCAGGCTCAGGCAAAACCGATCTTAAAGAAGTGGATGACAAGAGGTCTCTATTTTTGATCACATAGTAAACATTCGTACCTACCAAACCATAGCAGGATAAATTAGCTGGTTGGCGTCAAAAGAGCATGAGTCACTGTTCTCACCAGCAATAAATCCAATTGCTGGCACAGGATGGGTCAAATGCCAAATGACAGCTGAGATTGGAGCATGTTGGCTTCCCTCCACCCAAGGTTCGTCAATCCATGTCCATGCTGGTAGAAAATGTTACAAAGCCCTCACAGTGATATTCAAGGGTTTTAAAGTAGTTATGATCTCTTCATGTTCCTGGTGGCTAAAAAACCAGCAAAAGCAAGCAATATCTGAGCAGATGGCAACAACAAGAAGTTGAATTCTCAGCTCTGATCTTGACTCTATACATGACTTTGGACATTTCCCCATCTCAAAGTTGAAGAAGTGGGCTAGGAAATGTCCTGGCCACTTCTAGGGTCCCTTCCATTTTTAGGATTTATTGAGCCTAAAATTTATGAATTGTTTCTTTATCTAATGTGGCTTTGTGAGTCCTTGAATGAGCAGCAATTCAGAAACATAATTTCAGCTAATGTCTTGACATCATCAAATAAAGGTCATTCAGGGCTGGAAAAGTATGCCAATCTTAGAGTCAAAAGACAGGGCTCAGTTCCAGTCTCAGCTGTAGACTGAGGTGATCTTGAACACTTCAGTCCCCTTTCTGAACCTCCAATTCTTCCTCTGAAAAGTCCAAGTAATAATAATGATTTCACGGAGTTGTCTTGTGGGCTAAATGAGATTACGGATGCCAAAAGTGCTTGTAATCTGAAAAGTGTATGGGGTTGTGTGACTGAGGCTGAGGACGAAGATGTAGATAAGTAGTTAAGAACACTTTTTGATTTTCCATAAAGATACAAATAAGCTATAGGTTCAGGGTCAACAGATAAGGGTAGGGAGGGAAATGTTCCATCTGAGCACCTGTGCTTTGCTTCTGCTCAACCTGAGAACTACACCAGAAGCTCCTGCAAAATTCTTTCTTTACCACCATCACTTCTTTATCTCTCCAATCCAACAGACAGTATCGCCTGTCTTATGTATTGTGCCTTTCTTCCTCGCCCTCTTCACACTGCCGACCCAGCTGGAGTGTCAAGTCAAAACCTCTGTACAGATATTTCACCCTCATTTCTGTAGTCTTCTAGAAAATCTAAAAGAAAACAGCAGAGGCCCTCCCTCCACCCACACATTTCCCTTTGTTTTGAAGGCTGTGGCAGCCTGGCCTTGTGGCAGTTAGAGCTCCTGGTCAGAAAAGCTGCTCCATCTCCAAGATGTCTCTTGGCACTAGAATTCCAGGTCTTCAGCAGGTTACCTGGTGTTTTTCTGGTGGTAGAGCATGATGGTATCCAGTAGGAATGACACATGAAGTGGAAAACATGGCTTTGCACATAGATTCACAGCTTATGGAGCTGCAAAGGATATTAGAAACATTCCAATTGAACCCCACTTCCCCCACCATCACAGATGCACAAACTGAGCCCTAGAGAAGAGTCACTTAGAGGTAGAACCAGAAAGATCTTTAAAGGACATCTAAGCCAAACTCTTCATTGGACAGATGAGGAAACTGAGGCCCAGAGATATTAACTGGCTTGCTCTTGAATTAAAGAATTAGTACTGAAACCTCTGATTCAAAGTCCATTTCATGAGACCACATATAAGATACATAATGTGGAAACTATGCACATGAAATCTAAGTTCTGAGGACATGTAGGTAAAACAATAAATTATTATATTAATGTAAATTTGGGGAAATAAATTTATATCTAAGTTTCAAAATTTCCTGCATCTAGGATGTGGTAAAAAGCATAATTAAATTTGAGGTTTATACAGGTATAAGCATAAAATAACCACTAAGCATTACTTTCACTCCAACTCTGAAGCTCAAAGGAGACTTGTAGAAGTCAATTTTCTATTATCAGGAAGCAGCTTCTCTGTGATCATCCAAAGCTAGGCCCTACTGGGTAAAAGTTAAGCCAAGAAGCAAAGGGTTTGAGACCAAAGCTTATTACTTTCTGAAGTACTGCCCAAATTTGGAGCCAGACCAAGTGATACGTTGGTAAATATATAACAACTAGCTCTAAAGTTGAGGGGTGTGATGAAAGAAAGCCCTCATTAATTATGTTTTCCAATATCCTTGGTATAAATATTCCCAACGTGGCCACTTTCAAACTATAAGCACTACATTGATGAATGTGGAGTTTAGAAGAGATGCACAGCAGAACGCCATGATGTAGTACACCTAACACAGGTACAAGAAATGTTACTAACCTCAAGAGCACATACAATGGTAAAATGTAATAAAACTAAATATGAAATGGCAAGTTTTGAGTATCTATTACCGTTGGTTTTAATATTTATTTATTTATGTCTTTACATGGTTTAATTTTTAATAATGTCTGTGCTTTTTAATGTGCTTCACAAAATTCCTAATAATGTAACAATCAGCTCTTATAAACCAGAATGAGTCAGCTCCTGGCAAACTCTGGAGCCACACAGATCTGAGTTTGAATCCTGGCCTATAATTCTGCCAGCTGTGTGACCTGGGTGAGGTTTTGAACTGCTTTGGGCTTTAGTGATTTTTTTAGCTGTTAAAGATAAGGCAATAATAATAATTTCATGGTTTATTGGTGATGCTTAAATGAGCTAATGCTTAGCACTATAGCCTCATAAAATAAATACTCAATAAATTACTATTAGTGCATTCCAAAGCCAAACTCATTCACTCAGTAAACATTTTGCAGAAATGTATTTGGTAAGTGCTACTGAACATTGTTTCCAGTTTTAGGTACTACAGGGACACAGAATACCTCAGATAATACTCTTGCTTTGTTCTCAAAGAATTCATAGTCTAGAAGAATGGAATATAAGACACGAACACCAGTAAACACAATCTAGAGCAAGCTATGATCAACTCATAAGGAAAAAAATCTTGGCAGGGGCACAGGAAAGGGTTCATGAAAGCAATTGCATTGAACTATATATTTCAAAATAGACTTGGATGTGCAGAGATGTCCAGGAAAGGGAGTTCCAAGAAGAGACAAAGGAACGTGGAGACATTGATGTATAAGATTTGGTGGAAGAAAAAGTATGAAAGGGGTACTGGGGGATTGTTGGAAAGGCAGGTAACTTCCAAGCCATGTTCGCCTTGAATACTGAGGAATCTGGTTTATGTTCACTTAGCTAATGATGAGCCTGGGGAAATGTTTTCTTCTGATAAGTGACACAAATCAGATTTTTTGAATGTCTATCATGCTATTTTAAATATTTTTCATTGACTAAATCTTTATGTCAACTGTTCTTTCCTTTAACAAGAATAATTAAGTTAACTAGATAGAAAAATACATTTTTAAACTAAGTAAATTTCCCCTGTGGAAAACAATCTGGTGTTCAGAGATAGAAGGTGGCATTGTTATTCCTAGTAGAAAACAAAGTTATTATTTAAAGTCCTTGATAAATATTAGAAAGGCTTACACTAGTGGCAGTATTTCATGAGTTTTGAATTGTCTACTGTGTCCCTCTTGCATTATGTTTCACACACAAAAAAAGTCATATGACCTACATCTTTATCTGCTTCAGTCTTAAGCTTCTATATATAGGCTTTGGTTATGAATGTTTTTTCCTATGAAAAGGTCAGATCTTGCACATGTACCATCAATGCAAAGCCCTGCTTATTAAAAAGCAGGCAGGCGAGTTTGTAAAAGTCATTGAGATATTACTAATGTAAATAAAAGGTTGGCAGTTTGCTGAAAAATAAATGGCCTCTAAACTTTCTCACAGAGGAGATGGGGAAGCCTCTATCTTGTGATTACAGCAGCATTTTGCTTCTGGCTAAAATGACCTATAGCTGTATGCTGCACCATGCGCGGTGTAGAAGCAGACTAGGACACTCCCACCCCCAGCTCTCTCGTGCATGCCTTGGGTGCGCCTACTCACCTCCGTTCAGACACCAAGCTTTGTTAACTCCTCCTCCACACCTCAATCCCCCATGGAACATCTGAAGGTGGACCAGATAGATGCGAACCCAATTGGGGTTTCCGGTGGTACGCAGAGCGCAGCAGCCACCCTTGGTCAACACTGAAACACCAGAGAGAACTTGGGGAGAGTTGAACTCTTACTTGTAAGCCAAAAGTTCACAGGTTCAAATACCCCTCAATGTCAGCTGCTCCCTAGGGCTAATTTTTGAGTGTGGATGCTCTGAAAAGATTGAGCTGTGTCAGGAAAGTGGCCTGCTGACTCAATTTAAATCCTTTCTCAACAAAACCTAGCTCTTTCCCAGAAAGAAATTATTTTGTAACTACATGAACTAGATGTGATACTCTTTAGCAGATAAGAAATTGAAGTTCAAAGAGGTTAAGTGACTTGTTCAAGTTCACTCAACAAGTCGGCTCCTGTTGATTCGACATGTGGTCAAGGAACCAGTACTGGGGTGGACCATGTTGTCATATAGATACTATTGTGTCTACCCTCTATTAGTTGATAAATGTCCCCTAAGGCAAGCCTCTCAGGGGATCTTACAAAATGGCCAGGTTTTAGTGAGTAAAGTGTTAAGTTGAAGAATCTCATTATGATTTCAGATGAGATTCTATCAGATACTTATCCATTTACTCAGTCTTTTATCTGTTCAATAAATATTTATTGAGACTATGCCACACCTCATTCTAGGCACTGGGAATACAGTATGGTGAACAAAAACAGACACAATTCTAACCTCATGGAGCTTAGACTGGTGGCCTCCTATGTATATGCTACAGATTCTTTATATAGATATATATTAGCTTCATCTGCCCCCCCTAAAGTGTGAGCCCCTTTAGAGACAGCAGCCATGTATAACCTACTTGTAAATCTCATTGCCTATCACCCAGTGGGGATTGGCTGCACCAATCATTCAGTTAAAAGAAGTAGAAGCTTCTTAAAAGGAATTAGAGCTGAGATTCATTTTGGGTGTCTCACCTATTTCTTGGCTAACAAAGTAATTCCTGGAGCCCTGCTCTTGGGCTTTGGCTGAAGAGGCCAAATAGACAGCAGCCTCTTCTTATCTCCCACCTCTAAGCCCTTTGTCTCACCTACCTGGCTGACTGCCTTACCTAATCTAGCTAAGCCTGTCTCTTCTGAGGGGCCTGAGCCTCCTCAATCCAGCCTATTTGGACCTCCATAAAATTCCCTTGCTGACAACTAGGACAGGTTCTAGGCCTGTGGGGGTTACCAACATGGTAACACTGAGATAAAGACATTATTAGATTGGAATAAAATAGTGCTGAACATTGTAGCTAAATAAGAAAGAAAAGGAAAGAACAAAGAGTCATTCGAGCAATAGGAGCTGTTCAAGAATAACAGACTACTTCAGGGGTAAAGGCTCCCCATCACTGGAGGTGTTTACCAGAAGCAAGGCCACCATCTCAATATGATGTGGGGAGAGTCAAGCTTGGGATGAGGACACATCACTCCTGAGATCCTTTCAACCCAATCTTCTGGGACTACCTCTCCATTGTTCTCCATTTGGGGTATCAATGGTGTACTAAGTCCCTGAAATTTTACCCCCTCTTTTCCTGATGAGGGGTCCAACTTAAAAAATTAACATTCATTTAACTTTACTTTTACCAGTCCACAGATTATTGTAATGGTGTTGGTCCCAGATGAATGACTTTTTTCTATTTCATTAGTTTAACTCTCTTAAAATTCCACTTTGGTGCACTACTCATCTGCTCTGAAGCACTTCATAGTTCTCTATCTGCTCCAGGCTAACCCAGGTTAGCTTGGAGCTCAAGATCCTTCAACGTTAGGCTCAATACCTCACCTTTTCAGCCTCACCTTGAACCACTCTATTAACTAACTAGTTCTCTAGTCTGTTAAATGCAGAGCCTCTGGAACATTCCTCATCTTTTATAGCTTCACATTTGTCTTTACACTATTCCAAAGCCAGTCATATCTGTCCTATATATTTCCTTATTCTTTAGAGTATTTGCTTATTTGTTTATACTTCTGTGTCTGTGTCATCATTTGTCCTGTGTCCAGTCTGGTTCTCAGGCCACATTTATTGTCTAGAATTAACTTGAATTAGGAAACATTTTTCATGCAGAGAAATAGAAGCACACATTGGTTAATAGTACAGATTCTGTAGCCCACCTTCCTTGGAGTGAATCTTAGCTCTGCCACTTACTGTTGGGTGGTCCAGATAAAGTTATTTAAACTCCCAGGGACTCAGTTTCCTCATTTATAGAATAAGAAAAATAATAGCTCCTACCTCATGTCATGAGGTTTAAATGAGTTAATTTTTCTAAAGTGCTTATTTCAGTGTCTCGCACATAGCAATCCACTTAGGTGATGCCTATTCATTCTTTAAGGTGCCCTTTTGTTTCTCCCTCCTCCACAAATATTAATTCTATTTTCCATGTCTAAAGCGCTTCAGAATTTATGAAAACCTTTCATATATGTTTTCACATTTAATCATTGCAATAATATGCGAGGTAGGTGTTACTAGTCCCGGAGAGTTTTGGTGACACAGGTAAAAGCAGGGGGAGGAAGGTTGTGACAGGAACTCAGAGATTCTAGTTCTCTGTCCTGCTTGTATTTAGCTGCATGTTACTCCCAGTCTGGACCCGTGGGTAAGCCGTGGCACTGTCCAGCATGTTTCTAGATAAGGGTCATTGCTGCCCGAAGGGAAGGGTCCACCAGATCCAGAGCCTGTGCTGCTGTTCCACAGTGCCTAACCACACCTATTTGTATTTCTGGACAAGGCTTTGTCACATAGCCATCCTGGGTGAAAGGGATTTAATGGCTTCACACACTCCCTGGAGGCTTTGCGGTTTCATTTCAGCTCTACTGCTGCTTGTTCTGTGACCTTCTGTATGGTAGTATGCAAAGCTTTCTCACTACAGGATGCCTGGTAACATAACAACAGAACACTCAACTTAGAAGAGATCTTGGAAATTATTAAGTACAATTTCCCAAACCATTTTATAAATAAGAATACTAAGTAACGTCCTTGTCCAAAGACTCTACTATTTTTTGCGCTCCTCAAGGCAGGGTCATGTTCAGAATCTGAAGAAAAAAGCACAAGACACTTGCTTTCAGGAAACATATAGTCTAGTGAACTATGTCTTGCTCATCTTACTTTTTCAAATATCTAATTCAGTACCTAACACATATAGTAGATGCTCTATAAATGCTTCATAAATAAATAAATAAATAAATAAATAAATAAATAAATAAATAAATAAATAGACGTCACTAGCTAGTCACCAACTGAGCCAGCCCTAGACCCTGGGCTCCAGATTGCCAAATTGGGATTCTCTACTGCTCATACTTTCTCCCTCCCCTATTCAGATTCTTTTCATAGTCAGGGTTGAGAAATAGCTCATAAACATAACCAAAAGGTACTGTAAATAACCAGTGCCCATTATGTTTATTCATGACTCACAAGCGATTCTCCATAATCTTATAGAAGAATTTGTTCTCCTTCTCTCTCTCAAAGTGATAGAAGCCAAGCAAGGAAGCAGAGATCCAGTAGAAGACCAACAATGACAGACCCAGAACCTGCCCTGTGGGATGCCGGTAACCTCTAAAATGTTCTTGTGTCTTTGATGTAAAAACAGAAACCAGTACATGAAGCATATTCGTTCATGATGGATATTCTACATGTTTCAAATTTTTCCCGATTTCACTTATTTTATAGAATGCCTATACCAGAGGGAACCTTGAGGATAATCAAGCTCAATCATCCCTTTATGAGACTGATAGAAAATTAAGAGTCAGAGGGTGAAATTGAATGGTTCATAGTCATACAGCATGTCAGCAGCTCAGACTACCTTGGAGCTCAGGCTTCCTGAGTTCCAGTTAAGAGATTCTTTCCATTCCCCATACTGTTGGATTTGGCATTGAGCCTGCAGACTACCAAGTGCAATCTTGTCAAGAAGACAGGTTCTGAATGACTTATCTTTCTCTCTTGCACTGCTGACATAGTGTTTTGACTTCACAGAAGCTCCTTCCCTACTCAGCACTGTGAAGTTCTCAAGAGCTTTCATGTTCATTATGAGTCTCATTGTATAGATAAGGGAAACTCAGGTGTCCAGAAGGGGCAAAGGACTCCAGGCCCCAGAAAGACGGTAGAAGAACTTGAACCTCAGTCTTTTGACAACTAATCCATGTCCTTTCTCTACATAGCTAATTCAATAACTGTTTGGTAGCCCAGTGAATGAATGGTGATGGGATGGATGAATGAATAAAAGACTGACAAACATAGGAATCAGCCAATCACTCTTAGAAACATATTTTTAAAAATTAAGACACTCCAGACTCTCTATGCTTGAACTATGTCATAAAATAAACAACGCTTAGACCAAAGGTGACCTGCTTTAGCTCTATCACTTTTGGTTTTCCTTCACTTTGACACCTCACGCATGTGTTTAAGGAAAGAGAAAAAATAACAACTCTGAGCTTCCATGTTCTTTAAGGGGGTAATTTCTCTGATGTTAATTATATCCAACTTGGATGATTCAAAAAAAAAAACACAGAGAAAGAAATCTAAACCTCTTAAAAATTACCATCCAGAGATTACCATAGCTACTATTTTAGTAAACTTCCATCCCTTTTTAGTATTTTTCTCAAAGTGTATATATAATTTCTTTAATAGATTCATACTGAACAAACTGCTTAGTAATCTATTTTTATAATTTAATAATAAATCACAAATATCCAGTCAAGTGAGAAGTGGGTCAAGTTGGAGAATGAGTATATTTTGACAACATTTGATCTATTGAGTGATACATAGATTTTGAGATTCCCAAGCACTGCTTTCCACTGATGGTTTAGAGGGCTCAACGAAGCCATTTTACCAGGTTCTGACTAATGTGAGCATTTTTGTCTTTAAGATGGCCATGGCTACAACATTGTTAAGACATGAAATAACATTGTTAGCATTGTTAAGCTTGAAATAACAGCTTTCTATTTGCAAATCCCTGGTACACACACACACACACACACACACACACACACACACACACAGACACACGGACATGTCAATCAATATTCTCACTAGACAGAGAGAAAAATAGCACAAATTTCATATGCAACTTGTAACAATCCAGAAGAGAAGTAGGGCTCATGTCATTATTTTAAAAATTGAGGATCAAAGAGATTACATGTACATGCCTGGGATTTTTGTTTTCATTTGTTTTTTTAATATTATCTTCAGAAATAAAATAAATGAACAAAAATGAGGGGAGTTTAAAGGGGAGTTTCTTATGTTTGAAGATTAGTAGGAAATTTTATTCATTCGTAGTGGAGTAGAGACCTGAACCTGTTTTTGATTTTTCATTCCAGACTATTCTTATACCATGCTATACTGCTTTCTTGACTTAAAACACATTTGAAAGTTTGGGTAATTTTAGTTTGTTTCACACAATAAAGTATACTTATATTAACTTGCCCTAGCTCTATCAGCACGAGGGCTGATGGTGCATTCTGTGGCCTCTACAGATTGGCTGACTCCCTGTCACATCTGTAAGTGAGGTTTAATTTGATTAACGTGGGCCACTGGTCAGGACACCTCCCTTGCTTAGTGAGAGCCACGAGGCATGGCTGGCTGGAGGGCCAGAGAGAGGTTGTGATTCATTTCTGCCTCAGGCACCCACCTGGCCAGCCTGATACAAGGGTTGTGAGACCAGGGGAAAGTGAGAGACTGCAGGCGCCCTGCCTGAGAGCTGGGAATTGGGAGTAATAGCGAGAAGAGGGGTGAGAGTAGCAGCTGCTGAGGTTGATATTTATATAACTCTGTTTGAGGCAGGAAGCGAAACAGATTCTGAGGAGACACTCTCTTGCCCCCACTCTGCTGCCCATGGGTGACTCCAAAGGGGTGATATGGGGAGTGCAGAGATGTGCCTGGCTTCAGTCTCATCAGTGGGATGTCAGAGCCAAGGCTCTGCCTGCTGGATGGCAGAGGGATCCCCTTTCCTAGGGTTCTCAGCCTCAGAGTTTCCCTCTCTCTTCCTAGTTTCTATTTCTGATGGAGTGAGCTCTACTGTTTCCCTTCAGCTTTGGAGGAATGATGTGAGGGTACATGAGATTAGAACACACAGGGCCAATCATTATCATTTTAGAACTAGCATTAAGCTCTTTATTACATTTCTATGACTGTTTCCAACACCATCACCTATGGTTTCTATAGACAGTTGTTTCCTGACTTTTCTATCTGCTCAAGCTAACTTTCTGCCTCTCTCCTCTCTCATCCTTTCAAGCATCAATACCTTTTCAGGCTTCAGAGCAAATATCTCCATCAGTGCTCACCTTCTATCTTGCTTAAGCCCAGACTTAGGAATTCAGTTTTGAAACCTTTCTAAAACAAAAGGATATTTTAATATAGGTGTTGTACCATCTAAACAGGCCTTTTTATTCTGTTTCACACCTTAATATTGGGGACTATTTTGAATCATGAAGTGTTCACAGCCAAAAAGGACCTTAAAGATTATCTAGTCCTGTGCTTCTCAGGAGTGAAGGACCAGAAGCAGCAGCAGCAGCATTAAGAAACTTGTCAGAATGGCAGAATCTGAAACCCCACTTCAGAATTAACTAAATCAGAATCTGCCTTTTAGCAAGATCTCTAGATGATTCACATGCATGTTACACTTCAAGAAACATTAACCTTAGCCCAAGACTCTCATTAGAAAGTGGAGGAGATAAAAGCTCAAAGATAATGTTAGACCTCCCCGAGGTCACATAGCAAGAGAATGCCATCAAGATGGAATTTGTTGGACTGTCTGATTCATGTCCCTTTCTTCTACACAAGATTTTAATATAGATATAGTTCCAATGTCAGCACTATGAAACAAGCAGGACAATTTCTCCTTTTTGTTTTTTTTTTCTTCTAAATTTTATTTAAGAGTATTGCAATTTACTTAACGAATAATAAATTAACACAAATGATTTTCAATCACCTCTTTTGTGTTTTTGTCTGATCTATGTTGTCATTCTATTTGCTGAACTCCATAGAGTCCAGTGTGCTTAATTAAGGATGTTCACCTAGAGTTTATTTAAAGGGGAGTTTCCTGAGTGCTGGCAAGGAAAGAGAGATGTGTTAGATGTTTCAGTTACCTCAGCCTTGCCCCTCAAGGATCCTGCCAGGAAGAACTATGAATGGCAGCATATTTTAGAATCGCAAAATGACAAAACTGGAGGAGATATTAGAGATCATCTCATTCAGACCTTTCACATCTCAAATGAGAATGCTGAGCCATAGAAATGACTTGCTCAAGTTCATCCAGAAAATTAGTAGCATATTGGGGCAAAAGTTCAAATCTCTTGTCCCTCCAGTCAGTGCTCCATAGTATGTCCTCCTGCCCTGCCTCACCCTCACCCACCAACTAAATAGAATGGACAGACTAAATAAATAAATCACCTGAGTCAGATTGCATTTATCTCAGAATTCTGGAATAAGCCATGTGTAGAATTGTGGTGCTTTTGTCCAGAAGGATAACAAGATGTTGTTTATAATCTTGTTATTATAAAAGGCTATTAAGCCAGAGGGATGTCACACTACCAATGTATTTTCCACCTATTTGAAGGGATACCTGGGAATGATAAGCAACTAAATCTCACTGCCATGTCTGGAAGTCACAAGGAGTGGGATCATGGAAATGTAAAAAAAATAACTTATTGTGGGGAAAAAAAAATAGAAGGACTTTGCAAGCCAATCTTCTCTAAGAGACCAGGGTTAGGGTCTAAGAAGGGGACTATTGAAACACAATGTTTTCAATTTTCATAGATTCAAATGTCTATGAATGAATTTTTACGTCAAAGAGCAATTCGATTACATAATTGCTTGGCCTAGTACTATGTCATCTTTCACAAGGATTATGGAAATAATATGGTAATATTGTTGCAACCTCTCCCCAAAGTGAATATTAACAAAAAGTTCTCCAGAAATCAGAAAGCACCCAGAATTGGGTTTTAAATCACATTTTAATAAAGACATGAAGTAATAGAATAGTGAAATCTTCACTTTTGCAAATGTCACTGAACATTCCTATTCATCATCGTGCCTCATTTTAAAACTACCTTACTGGTTTCATCATTAATATCTCATCAGATACTCAAGGTGCCCCAGTTTGGCCAGGAAGAAGAGAGGTCTAGCATTCCCATTTGAGATGAGGAACCAACAATTTAGAAAGCAGATTGTCTTTCCAAAATTAATACCACTTGAATCCCAGTTGGACTTCAAATCCAGTGCTCCTTCCACAAGACAGTGTTTCTTCTGGGTAAAGAAATGCAACAACAAGCAACAACTTCTATCTGCACACCTTTTTAGAAGTTATAATACATCTGGACAACTCCGTGACATGGGGAAGAAAACAACAAATTGTTGAGAACTTGCTGTGTGTGAGCAGGAACTATACAGAGTTGTCTCGCTGAATTATGACAATGACTCTCTGAGGTGGATGTTATCTTATCTTTCTGCATACTAGGTAACTGAGCAAGGATAAGCAACTTGCCCATGGTCACAAAGCTACAAATTAATGGAGCTAGGATTTGAATGTTGAGTTACTTGGGTTCAAAACCTGTGTTTCTAGGTCAAGTATTTCTATTATCTCAGTGTTATGGCTTAGGAACTGGACTTAGAGCTGTTGGTGGACAAAAAACGTGGAGTTAATAAACCATTGAGAAAGGATTTTAAATGGAGTCTCCTGAATTTAAATCTCAGGAGAATAAGGCAAGAGTGGAGGGAGGAGTGTAATAACTGAGCTTCTGTTTGGGCTAATACAAAGCAGTGCTCTTGGGTAAAATATGCCCCATCTCTATTTATAAAACAATGGACTCTAAAGTGCCACAACTCAGGAAATGCATGTCAGTTTATTTCACTTCACTTCCATAAACAAATATTGAGCATAGACTCTGTACCAGGTGCTGTGCAGGCCACTTGCATGGATTTCTTTTCTGAGTCTCTTAATGAGTTTTTTGAAATTTATTTCCCCTATTTTACAAAGAAAAATGAGTGACTTGTCCAAGGTCACACAGCTAATAAGTGGTAAGGCAGACAATAAAATGACTGACAAATCTAAACTGCAGTAGCTACTTAAACTGAGACAATCATAGGAAAGTTGGATTTCCTCAGAAAAAAGTATGGATGACAAAAGGCATCATCCCATGTCCAAATGAAAGCAGTGTGTGGGCTCTGGGAAAATGTGGCAGTTCTATTTGTGGACCTTCAAGAAAAATTCGGTGGAGCTGAGGAGGTGGGAGAAGGATAGAGAACTATTCAAATCACCAAATATGATGGAGCCTGTTGTCATAAAGATAGACCTAACAAAATTAGATTTCCTCAATCAAAAAAGAGAAGGCTGAGAGGAGAAACAATAATGTTTGCTAGAATGGAACTTTGTACTTAATCAGCAAATCTCAGAAAAACAAAACCATCCCAACCTTTCCTTGCCCTAAAGTTTGCAAGAGTTAAATTTAGAGCAAATGAAAGCACGTACTACTTTACATAGTAAATAGTAAACTTAATGAGCCCAAGAGGTAGTAATGGCTGGGAGTGCAGATGGATAAGTGGGTTTAAAAAGGGAGTATTTAAATGCTATAAATACTCATAAATTCCACATGAGTTTATTAAGGATGTGTGAGACCTTAAAAGGTCACCTGTTTCAACCTACTACCTCATGGGCATCTACTTGGTCACCTCCAATAGCAAAGAGCTCACTTCTCCCAAGGCAGATCATTCCAGCTGTTGACACCTCTACATACCAAAGATTTTTTCTTAGGTTTTAGGGTTTTTTACACATCCATCTCTCCTTAGTCTTCAAAATCATTTGCCAATTGCCTTTTGAATATATTTATTTTCATGTCTAGCAGGCAATTTATATTCAGTATGTCCAACACCAAATTCATCCCCCATCCCACATACACTTCTTTTTGTTTCAAGCTTTATTGAGATATAATTGATGTATAACATTGTGTTCCTGAGTCCCTGGCAACTAAATTCTAGTCTCTGTAATGAATTCAGGTTTTTAAAATTCCACATATCAGTGAGATTATACAGTATTGGTCTTTCTCTGTCTTTCTCTGACTTATGTCTCTTTGCATGATGCCCTCAAGGTCCATCCATGTTGTTACAAATGGCAGGATTACTTTCTCATAGCTAAAAAATATCTCATTGTGTGTATGTGTATACACAGATGAATAGATAAATAGATGTAGTATATATGTATGTGTGTATATGTGTGTATATATATATGTGTATATATGTGTATATCTATCTATCTCTAGCTATATCTATCTATCTACCTATCTCTATCTCTATCTATCTACACTATACTTTTATCTATTCATCTATTGATTAGTACTTAGAATGATTCTATGTCTTGGCTATTGCGAATAATGGACCACAACTCTCTTAACTGCAAGATGAAGAGATTGAACAAAATAGTATGTATTCTCCCTTCTGTCCTTGATTCTCTGGCATGAACGTAGTTAACCAGTAGTACCCAAATCTACTTTAGAAACTCTCTTTAATATACCATCACTAGAAAGATATTCTACTAGTCTCTTGAGATGGACCAACATAACTGGGTAGAAATTTTATTGACCATGATTCTCCCCTACCTCCATTCCCTGTGAAAGGAAGTTCATCTAAGGACAAAGCAGATTTCATCAGATTCTTGTTTGTTTTCAGCTAAGCTGCTTACTGATGGCTAGAGAAAAGTTATTAAGTAGAAAGCAAGCAACAAACAAAAAGAACAATCAGAAATTTTGTTTTAGTCTTGAAAGTGACACAAGGATCATTCAATGGACATGGTTAAGGCCAATGACCTGGCCTAGCCTCTATATGAATGGGAGTTACATGAGCGAAGGAGTTTTCTGATTGTAAAAATCCTAATGAGAACTGTGAAACATAGGAGAGTCTTTAAGCATTTGTGCTAAAGAAGGTCACACTAGCCAAAGGACAGTACACTTAGGTATCCAAGACTCCTGAGATCTCTCAGCATGACTAAAACTAGAACAACTCTCCCATCTAATGCCATGAAAGTTCTAACTTCATAATTTATTAAGCAGCTACTACATACCAAGCATTGTGCTAAGCTCATTAACATGTTATCCCATTTAAGTTCTATTACAGCATAAACTCTAAGGAGCAGGGATTTCAGCTACCTTGTTCATTATTTTATCTCAATCTCAATATCACCTAGCATAAAATAAGGGCTCAATAAATATGGGTCAAATAAATTTAAATGAGCAAGTTAAAATTATTAATATCAAAATTATTAATATTAATATACTATTATTATTTCCATTTTAAAGATGAGGAAGTGGAGGCTCTGAGAGATAAACTGACTTGACAAAAATTTAAAAAGTTAAGAAACAGCAGAGCTGGTATTTGAGGCCAGGTTTTCTGCTGTCAAGGTTAGTGCTCTTCTCAGTAGAGCATAGCTGCCTCTCAGTTTAATTACCTTAAAAACCTAAAATAAAATTTAGGTTAATCCCTTCAAAACATAAAGTAAAATTTGTTGAATAAGCATAAATTTCTTAATGCTTACTTTTTTTGCCCTTCAAAACCTTCAGATAGAATTGGTGACTAAATTTTCTGCCCACGAAAGCACCACTGAAAAGATTTAAAAGGATACCACTAAACTTAAAAAAAAAAAAAAAAACAGCTTCCAAATTTCGTGGAAATTGCGAATTTCTTTCTTATAGAGGACATATTCCTGCTAAACTTCCTGTGGACCCAGGAGAATGGTGGCATAAAACATGAGTAGAATAAAGGCAGAAACTGCTCTGCAGAGAAAAGCTGGTCAAGAGAGTGCCGGTGTGCCTTGTGGAGCACCCAGGAGCTCTTCATGGCTAGTCATTTTCCTTATCTGTCCCTCTCCTCTGGCGCAGTCTTACAAGGGGATGGGACATAACAAGCACTAGCCCTTAACTTAGGAGATGTGGGTGCTAGCCAAGGTCCCAACAGTCATTGATTAGGGGATTAGGGGACTATGAACAAGCACATTGCCCCTCTTGATTCCAGTTACCCTCTGTGTAAAATAAAAGAGTTAGCCAAAATGGTACCAAGGCCCCTTTCCTCTCTGACTATCTCTCATTACATTATTCGGTCTTTTCTTCCACCCACCCCCAACAAGTGTGGGCTAGGGAGCCCAGAGTGACTTCGGGGACTCCCCACCACTGCCACTGTTAGAGCCTCTCCATGCAGCTGCACAGCTACAGCTGCCTCATCCTGCACTGCTGACCACTCCTATTTACATACACAGAAGAGGATATGAATAAACAAGGTCTGCAAAAAGTGAAAAAACCTTCGTTCTTCACGTTTCTCTTAGCCTTTCACTTTCCCTAAGCAAAGAGCGGCCAAGATAAGACTTTCTTTCCAAACATTCTTCCTCAGGGACTCAATCCTACTTCCATCTGCACAGGTAGAAAGGACTTGGCTTGAATAAAGAGAAATTACTTTCCATTTTTCAGTAGGGTTTTCTATTTTATGGTTTTGTTTAGCCTTCCTACTCACCACAAATATATAGAAACACACAGATACACACACAAACAGTGTGGATATTTTTAGTCATTCTAAGACATAAACATTGATCAGTCAATATTCATTGGTCTTTGGAAAAAACAGGCCAGCACTGTACCTAACTGGGCATTATAGTCCTTGTGCCCTCACCTAGTCACGTTTGCTTTCCTCAGACAATCTCCTGACTTTAAGTAATCCTGTGATGCCTCCTCACAGACAACTTCTGGAGACTAGTAGAAATCTATCCCATTCTTGAAGCTTTTGCTTCTTAGATAGGTTTATACATCTTCCCTCATCTTGTTACCTCCTCCATCATTCCATGACACATATCTCACATATTTTTACATATACGTACACATTTGATGGAATGCTTTGTCTTAATGATTTGGAACATGTCATCTTTTTCCAAATAAACTGTGAACTCTTTGGAAACAAGAACTCTATGCTGCACACGTTGATATTCTTCACTGGCCTGGCTCAAGGTAAACACAAAGTGCATTCAATAACTCTTGATGCCCACTGCCATTCCAGGCACTTTTCTTTCCTGTGGCTCTATCGTGTGGAAGACATATGGGGCCAATTAAGGATTAAACAAAGTGTTATGATTCATTTGGTCCCACCCTAAGATGCTTCTTCCAGCTTTTGTTGACAGTTCCTGTTACCAGGTGTAAAACAAACACTGTCTTTTCCCTGGTACCTATCTTCTTGGTCCCCTGGGTTGTACTCTCATGCCAGGCTCTTTTCTTTCTGACCCACCTTCTTTTGAATGTATTTATTTGCATTTCTATCCACACATGCCTCAAAATGATATTGTCAGTTTCATTTTGATTTTATGGTTAACTTTATTTGAAGCTTAGATGAGAAAGCTCTTCTATCTACTGTTCCAACAAGCAACAATTCACTTAGGTCTTCACTAATTTATCAAATAACTGAATAGCAACTAAGACACTGAAAAATACAAACCTGAAAGTGATCTCTTTCCTGACTACAGGATGATCTCAGTCTAGTAGGGGAGATAAGACATGTATAGAAATCATTATGATACCAGATAAATGGCAATAAAAGCCCTAAACAGGAGACAGAACTATCAGGTATTGCATACTCTTAGAGGTATGAGGGCTTATTCCCCCAGGAGAGAAGAGAGGAAGGATGAGGAAGGATATCAAAGAGGTGGCATTGAAGTGGGCCTGAAGAAAATGAAGCAGGGTTAGCTCTCACAGGGAAAGTTGGGCAAAAGGAAAAGAAAAAAGAAAAAAGAAAAAAAAAACATTAGTAAAGCCCAGAGATGGAAAAGTACAGGACCAGGAGGAGTGAGTAGTTCACCGGGCTGCAGTGCTGCATGTTCAGAGAGAGCACTGAGAAATATGGCTCAAAAGGTAGGTTGAGATCCATGTTGGGGTGGAAAGGAGCAGAAGGGGACTGGAGGAGGCACCAGATGAGAGGTGTTTGCAATCTTCTAGGTGAGAAATGAGAGGATGGTGGCAGTGGAAATGAGGGGAAGAAATGGATGTTTCAACTGAGATGTCTACATTCCTACAAATCTCTTTGACTAATTCTTAATTCAATTTATACTCCCATTTTCATAGCAGGCATCATACTACCTTCCCTGCCCTTCTTTGGAAGCTTATCTTTTTATTTTCCAGGTGCATGGCTTTTTGCCCAATTAATTATCTTCAGCCCATCAGAGCAGGTCAACCGCGTAGCTCAAAAGTCTCACTGCCTATGTTGCTCCTGTGCACTGTCACTGTCCTAAGCACTCTTTGTCTGCAAACTTGGAGAACAATAGTTTCCATGTCCTCACAACAAGGTTCAATCAGAAGGTGAACTACAGACAAGGACGTTAGCACAGCATAAGGGAGAAAGTGGCAGAGGGAGTAAATGGAGCCTTCATAGGACTTTATCTTGTATACTTGTCCCTGGACTTAGCTCCAGCACATCCCTCTCTTACTGGGAAGCTGAGCAAGGACTAAGGTGACATAGCTGGTTAGGGGAGAGAAACTAAGAGGTACCAAGAGGGGTTCATTTTGGTACAGGCAACCAATGCAGTGTAACCATCACCAGTCTTCGGAGCTGCTGGCAGAGAAAATCAGAAATGTGATTGCAAAGGCACAGCTTTGCCTCTACTGAACAACATAACCTTGTACCTCTTTCTTTCTCTGAACATCAGTTTCGATGGCTATAAAATAGATATTATGACATCTACCTTACCTGCTTCTGTTGAGCTATTTCTGTTGAGAGAAATGTAGATGCCTAGAGAGCAGAGATCATGGAATTTCTATTTTTCACAGTAGATCTAAGGTGATTGGCCTTTATGAAGCATCTAGTTCATCTCCACATTTGACAGATGAGGAGACTGAGGCATTAAGAGAGAGAAAATGAATAATCCATCGTTGCAAGGTGAGCCAGAGGACAAACATCGGTCCTATGAATCTCAGGCCAGGCCCTTTTCTACCCCACATCCCTGGTTCTCCAAACTAAAGTTAGAATGGACACCACTGGCCCAGAGGCTGGGCTTGCTTAACTCCTGAATTATTGGTGAATAATTACATAATTAGAACTAAGGAAGAACTTAGTAAGGGCAGGATCAAATCCTGTTTCTTTTAAACATTGCATTTAGAATCCTGGATAATCATTTTCTAAGACCAGAGCATTTATGTCCTAAAAAGAAAAACTCAGTTCTAAATTTGGGGTTGCCTATCACCCTTCTTTCAGGTGTTAGTGGGCTCTAAGATGGAAGAAGAAAGATATATCCTACTAGCTAATAGCTGACAAGTATCAAGGGCTTTGAGATGCCAATTCTCCATTAAACATTTTACATGTACCTCATTTTATTTCATCTTCATAACAACCCTAAGTGGTAAATAATCTAAGTGTCCCTATTTTTAAGTTAAACAAAACAAAACAAACAACAAACCTTGAAACTCAGATAACTCAATTATCTTGAATCACAAGCTCATGCCACACTACTGCTTAATACCTCTGTAAATGACAGAGATTTTTTATTAGACAGTTGTGTTTTCATTCAGAACTGTCTAATCACATGCTTCTTTCACTCAGGGGAGTCTATGAAATACAGACTCTATCTCTGCTTTATGCACTAGCTCATATGTTCTGTCTTTTGGTTCAGTCGTTATTACAGAACATTTTCTGGGACCCATGGCTCAAACATACCCCTGCCTTCAATATTTTGAAGGCCGGTGAAGATGGGGTTTTGGAATAGACACATCATCAGCTCTAGTCAAAGGAGGATAACATGTCACCAAAGTGGCACAGATGTGTATCTGGTGCAGAGGTGAGAGGGTAGAGAAGGGAAGGTGTTCGTAAGAGAGAGGAGCTGGGTGTTCAAGGTAGGCAAGTAGAGTGGATGGTATGGGCTGAGGGTAGGATGCAGGATGAGGAGGGGCTTGATTTCAGGCCAGAAAGTCTGGGACTGGTGTTGGGGAGACTCAGGCTGCGCTTAAGGTGGGTGTTTCTGTCCTATATCCACAGGTGCCAGATCAGCCCAGATGTAGGCAGTGTCCTCATGTGGCTTCTGTAGCATGGAAGCCATGAACATTGCATATAAGAGACCTACCTGTGTAGCAGTGGGGCAGGGAGAAGCAATAGCAAAATGTCTTGAGCTCCTCCAAGGTAGGATATGAAGGGAATGCAAATCACAGATATTTATAGTTACAAAAAACTGAGACTGAAAAGATATTGCTGCAGGCCGCCAAGCACTCCCTCTGGAAATCCTGAAAACCTGCTGCCATGGGGCTGTGCCCAGATCCCAGCTGGAAGCTGACTTATCTCTTCTCAGCTCCTGCCAGGCTGTTCTTCATACAACAAACACTAAGCTCCTCTCATAATTCCACCTACAGAGGAGGAAGCTCCTCACCCTTCCACCCTCCCCTTTCAAAGAAAGAAGCTGAGTCCTAAACTCTCAGCTAACAACAAGCTCCTTTTTTGTCATCAGTGCCTCATCAGACAGCCTCATCAAGTCTAGACCCACTGAGAGGGCTTGGGAAACAATCAGATATCCTACTAGTCACCTAATACAGTCCCTCATTTATGGAACTTCTTCTGTGCCAAGCTTACGCTTGAGGAGATAATGAGAAATACAGGGCAGTGGGGGACCTGGCCCTGAAAGAGAAACAGGGAGCAGGATCTTAACACCAGCAGAATGTCCTTTCCTACCACAGGAGAGAAAGGACCACTTTGATTTCAATCTCCTCCTCCTCCTCCTCCTCCTCCTCCTCCT